>PVKB01002240.1:0-86598 GCA_004027205.1 Ctenodactylus gundi | reverse complement strand
GACTGAGACTCTACCTCGCGTGAGCTCTGTGGCATGCGACTCTGACAGGCTGCGCCTCCGTTCCCGGGCCAGCCCGCCCCCCTGCCGTGTTGGGCAGGACACTGCATCCCGTGCTGGGCGTGGACGCTGCATCCCGAGTTTGGCCAAAGAGAACTCGGCTCACCTGCGCGCTGCCACCGCACACCTGCCTGCCGCCTGGCGGATCCCTGCCAGACACCGGCTCCCGGCTCTTCCACCTGCTGCCGGCAGGATGGCAGGTGCCACTCGTCACCGCTAGCATTTTCAGTTAGCTCGAGTTAGCGGGGCACGTGTATTTTCCAGGTGGAGGAAAAAGGAAATCTGGGGGCCGAGCCCTCCCAGGGCTGCGGACACTGGCGGAGCTGAGGGTCTGCTGAGGGTCTGCGGCGCTTGGGGACAACAGGCAGCTGGACGCCTCCCCTTTGTGCCTTCCAAATCGTCTCATTTTCTCACGGGAGTATGGCGCCTCCTCACGTTCACCCGGGGACAGCAGGAGCACCCACTCGCGGAACAGCCCCCGGGGCGGTTCTGTTGTGACCCAGTGGGGACCCCCTCAGCTCAAGATCGAGAGAGCTGCAGGCGACACCCACGGCCACGCGTACGAGTTTCCTGCAGAGAGAAAAAAGTAGAAAAGCAGGGGATGCCCCTTCTACTAAGGTTTGCTTTTCTTAAGATGGTAGATGGCACAGAGGTGACCCCTGCGAGTGGCACGTGACACCCCTGGCCCGGGCACCCGGAGCAGACACCTGCCCACTCGCCCTGCCAACTCACACCTGGAGGAGGGGCGATGCGGAACGTCACCAGTGAGAGTTGCTCACGGGCTTAGAGGGTTCGAATCCTATTTCGGCGCCTCTCCAGGGACCAGCAGGACCTGAGGGCCCCAAACGCTCCTGCGGGTTGCTTCCTTAACATCCGGGGCGAGTCTGACCGCTGGGGACATCGATGGCGGTGGAGTTACCTTCAGTGTAGCAGGAATACAGCGGGCCTTCGTGTCCGTGTGAGCACACTCTTGGACATAGCATCGCGTTGTGAAGTGTGAGCATGTGACAGTGGAGCGGGCAGGGCCATGTGTGGATGCTCACGGAGCTACAGGCTTCCCCCAGCTACGACCCAGTCCGTGAACACAATTCTCTGTATGTGCTTCCCCGTTAACACGAAGATGTCAGCCTTTGATAACGTCCACGAACCCTATGCCAATATATTGGGTAACCTTAGCCCAGTGCAGTAACTACCTTAATACAGGACTAAAATAATCTCAGTTTTTGTTCATTCGAGTGGCTTTGCAGCCCGTGGAAAGCGAGAACCTGCCCCGTGGATGCACAGAGCCAGAAGACGCTGGTCTCTGTGCACAACCCGGGAAGTTTCCAGACTTGGAAGTGTCCCCAGTCCGATATGTCTGCGGGCACAGAGTGAGCTGGGCCCGGCTGAGAGGTCGGTGAGCTGTGGGTGACCTGAGTTCACCGAGGACCGCGGAGCACAGTTCCAGCAGGCCTAGCACATACGCAGCCTCTTAACCGGAGGGAGGGGACAAAGCTACAGAATGCAGGGACCATTCTGGACAGAGAAAACACAAGAAACTGATCAGTTACCCTACTGGAATGCGGATGCTGAAAGATTTATGTTTGTGGTTGAATATTTAAAATGACTTAGAAAATGACTTCGGTAAAGCTCTGAGAGAAGCCTTGATGTGCACGGTCCCTGCCTGCTGTCCTCTGGCTGTGCGTTGCGCCATCGGGGGCTGGGGGAGGGTCCTGGTTAGTGCCTGCCTTCTTCACACCGTCATGCCCGTCAGCTGCTGCTCGGCCTGCTTCGGAAAGGCTTTTCCACTGTGGTGGTGGCTGCCAGTTCCGGTACCCTCCGGTCCCTTGCAGTGATGACGGTGACCCACTTCTCAAGCTATTCTGACCCACAAGCCATGGTGTATGGACATGACAGAAGACGTAGCAGGGTTAGTTTCTCCTGTTCCTTTGTTCCATGCTACGCCGAGAAGTACGCCGTGGCTGCGTGTCTCTGTGGCACCAGCTGTGGCCCTGGGCCGTGGCGCATGTGCAGTAGGCGCAGCGCCCTGCACCCCGAAGGGCATTGCTCTGTGCTTGTCTCTGAGGTGCCCTCAGACCTTCCACCTTGGACTTAGTTGTTGTCCTCAAATGCCCTTTCCTCGGCCGATTCCTGCCTTCCCAGGTGACCCCAGTGGGAGCAGCCTTCCTGGGGCTCCCACCCCAATGGCATCTTGATTCCATCCCCCAAATTAGCATTTCTTAAAGAAAGCTGGCCCCTGTGCGCTCACTGTAGCATCACGGACAACAGCCAAGATGTGCACATGATCTAAGTGTGGCCAGTAACAGGTGGGTGGGAAAATAAAAATAATACACACTTATCTTTAAAAAAGAGGGCCTGCCCCGTTCACCATGTCATGAATGGGTTCCAAGGGATTTGTGCAAAGTGAAATTAGTCAGACAGATAGGCGGAAATTTTACGTATTTTCATTTCTATAGGGGATATAAGGGGAAAGCAAAATTGAAGCTGCGGATAGAGAATAAACCGGTTGCTGGAGGAGAGGGATGGGGAGGGCGGAGGTGGGGCAGGGAGCAGGGCGAGTGTAGGATGAGCACACGCAGCGATCCTGGCTGTTCTTGACACATGCATGCACACACAGGCTCACACACATGTGCACGCAGACACACCTACATGCAGGCACGTGTACATGTGAACACACACGACTGGGTAACTAGGAGAGCGATAGGCAGGTTGGTCAGCTTTCCTGTAGTAACCATTTTATTATAATATACATCTCATAATACTTTGCATATGTGATAAAATTGACTTAAAGGTGCTTAAAATCATAATACCTGGCCCCTGAACACTTAGAGTAATACTTTCTGATAATAACATTCTCCTACATGACCTACAACTATTATTATAGCTCTCTGTTTATTAACAGACTGACTAAACATCCAGTTCCTGCTAAATTTTTCTTCATTGTCCCCAAATTACCAGCATATAATTTGCATGTATGCAAATCATATAAACTTATGTATAGGCTTATATATTCATTAATAAACACAATTTACTTGTATATTTGGCTTTCGTCTTTAGGCAGTTATATCGGGTCTTGCCTCTTTTTATTTGTTTTGTATTATTTTAGCATTTTACTACACTATTTTTTTTTCACGTCTTGTCTCGTGGGCAGAAGGGCTGAGATTGGGGTCGGCGTTTGCTGATTGCCAGGCTCACCATTCGCAGGTGCTGTGGACAGAAGCCCTGGACTCCGTCCCAAGATGTCAGATGCCTGTCACAGTGATACACGCTACTTCCGGGGTCTTCCTGATGATACAAAGAAGGCACTCTGTTCTCAAATAACCAGGACACAATGCTAATGCTTGACAGAAGCCAGAATTTCCCCATTTAGGGGTTGAAACAATCAGAACCCTAACTGCTTGCACTTGCAGTATCCCCGAATTGTACTCTGACATTTTTGTGGATGGTAATTATGAGATACAACCAGGAGAGCTTACCTTTTCATCTGATTATCCAGGATAGCGCAGCCTTAGTCCCTGAGGGAACTGCTGGGTGTAAAGACCAATGTCACCAGGGGGCGTAGCTACAAACCTTCAGGGCAGGAACCCAGCTGCTTCCTGGGGCCAGGCTGGGCTAGTGACTTTCCCCAGGATATGCAGGAATTCATCAAAGGGGAGCCAGTCACTCTTGGGGATTTTAAAGCTCATTTGTGGTTGAGGTGACATCGTAACCCCTAACATCACTCTCAGTTACCGGAGCGTGGCATGGCCGTGGAAATACCCGACGCAAGAGGCGCTGCGTTTGGGTTTTAGATAACGACTCTGTGCCCTTCGTCGAAGCGTCCTGTGGCTGGCCACACTGGTCCTCGGGGCGGGCCTCTGTCTTCACAGAATCCCCTACTAAGCGAGTCTGCTTGTTTAGAAACTCCTGGAGTGAGCACCCTATCTTTTCTAGGAACAACGACGGCTCCTGCCTCAGAGGCCCTCTCTTCTCCAGGCAGCCAAGCCCCGCCTGGCCTGACGATGACTTGCCTGTGGATGGGGTTGAGGTTCTCTCTCTTGCTTAGCCGGGAAGATGGCGACTCAGCAACATCTGCAAGGTCCTGCTTTCTCCTCTTGGGAAATGTCTTAGCAGGTACACGGGCATCACTGTAAGCTTTTATTACTTGAAACGTCCACAGTCCTAAGTAGGTCCGAAGTAGTTGTTTTCATATATGACTTACGAGCCTGCGGTTTGGGGAACAGCACCCACAGACACTTGTTCTTACGAAAAGAAGACGCAATTTGCGTCCTGGCTGACTCACCCCCCTCTGTTGTCGCACATTGGGTCTGGAACTCTGCCTGTTGGATATGGGAAGAAATGGGCCAAGATACGGTTACTCTCCACAGTTGCAGGAAATTTTGAAAAGAGGTGAGTCACAGGTCAACCTTCATTTCCAGAATGGCGGAACTTCCTGAGGTTTCCCACCGCCGGACCTGAGGTCCCCAGGTGACCTACCCTCCCTCGGTGCGCATCTGGCTGGCAAGGGCACAGCTGCCAAAGAGCGGTGTGCACCGCAGCTCTTGGCCCTGTTTGCCAAGAATCTCGGTTTGTTACATTTTTATAGAGTGCACACACATGTCTAGCCATGTAATTTGTCAGGTGAGGGGTGTCCAGATAGCGGTTCAGTCTTCTGGTGTTGGTTCCGATCTGGGGCAGCCTGGGACAAGTGCTGTGTGCGCCTCACTGGAAGCAGTGTCTACAATAAGCTCTGGTTTCGTTTTGGATGGATTCAGACAGGCATCAAAATATAACTTGAAAATATAATGTCTGTGAGTATTTCTGGTGCTGGGGATAAGTCATCCTGGGATGTGCCCCCTCAGAGAGCCTCGAGGAGCTGCACCGCCCCTCAGGCAGACACGACAGCAGGGGCTCCAGCTGACCATTTCGTAAAGACATATAAATCTGAGTCATTTATAGGTAAATGGATGCACCTTGAGGTCGTAATGCTTAGTGAAGCGAACCAGACCCAGAAGATTAAATATCACATGGTTTGCCTAACACGGGAAACCAAAATATAAATAAGTAACGGACCTAAACAAGAGAGATGCTAGGGAGAAGAGAGATGGGAGTGCGGTAAGGGAGAAGGGACGGGGGGAGGGCAGGGAAGTGAGCGTGGAATGTATGTGGTACAGATGTGCACAAATTCCTTAGGTGGAACGTAACTACTGACTATTGCAGATTCATACTAATAAAAACAATACCTCTAGGGGAAAAAGCCACTCTCCATCTCTACCCGGGTATCAATTTGTACAATCGTGCCTGTGGAACATACTGTGTTCCTCTGCGCATGCTATCATAATATTTTTTCTCTAAGAAAATGTTGAATATAAGAGACTTCACACAGCCTGCTTTCCTCTGTGCCATGGCTTGGAGGTTTGGGCGAGGTTGTCCCTCGGGGTTTGGGTGCTATGTGCTTCATCCTCAGTGGGGCAGTGTTGAGTTAGTGAAAACAGGAGGAGGTGGGACCCAGTGGTGGGTGGCTGCGTCCTGGAGGACGAGACCTTCAATAGAGATCGAGGTGAGTTTTCCGAGACTCTGATTGTTGAGTGAGTTGTTATAAACAAAGAAATCCTGTTTGGAGGCATTGCAATACCAGACATCAAGTCATACTACAAGGCCATAGTTGTAAAAACAATAGGGTACTGGCACAAAAATAGACAGATAGACCAGTGGGACAGAATGGAGGATGCAGAGACAGACTCAAATACTCTTAGCTACCTACCTGATATTTGATAAGAGCCAAAAGCACACACTGGAAAAAGGACAGCCTCTTCAACACATGGTGCTGGGAAAATTGGACATCCACATGCAGAAGAATGAATCTAGGACACACCTATCACCATGCACCAAAATCTAATTAAAGTGGGTCAAAGACCTAGATATTAAAACTGAAACACTGAACCTTCTGGAAGACAAATTAGGCAAATATCTAAAAGACGTAGGTGTAGGGAAAGACTTTCTTAATAACACACCAAAAGCAAAAGAAATAGCCCCAGAATTAACAAATGAGATTATGTCAAATTAAAAAGTTTCTGCACCACAAAGGAAATTACCAACAACGTAAAAAGAGAACCGACAGACTGGGGAAAAATATTCACCACCAACACCTCAGATAGGAGGCTTATAACCAGAATATCCAGGGAACTGAAGAAAAGGCTGTCCCTCAAAATCAAAGACCCTATGGAAAACCGGGCAAAAGAAATGAATAGGCATTTCTCAGATGAAGAGGCCCAAATGGCCAATAAATCCATGAAAGATGTTCAACATCCTTAGCCATAAGAGAAATGTAAACCAAAACATCACTGTTATACATCCAGCTCCAAAGAGAATGGTGTATCTCAAGAACTCAAACAACAATCAGTGCTGGCGAGGCTGTGGGGAGAAAGGAGCCCTCCCGCACTGCTGGTGGGAGTGTAACTGGTACAACCACTGTGGAAAGCAACATGGAAGTCTCTCAAAAGACCGGAAACAAATGTCCCCTTGGATCCAGCGATACCTCTTCTGGGAATTTTCCGAAAAGAGTTAAGAAACAACACATAACAGAGATATATGTACACCCATGTTCATAGCAGCACAACCAACAACAGCTAAAGTGTAGAAGTCACCAAAATACCCATCAACAGACCAACGGATACACAAACTGTGGCATTTACACACAGTGGAGTACCACTCATCTATAAAGACAGACAGGCTGGAGGCTTTTGTAGGCAGATGGAGGCAACTTGAGACCATCGTGCTTAGTGAAGTGAGTCAGAAGCCGAAGGTGAAATATTGAGTGGCTTCTGTGATATGGGGGCTGGAGTTATGCCTGTAATGCTCAGTGCTTGAAGCATTTTCCCTATAAGCGCGGGGCCCTGGGTTCAATTCCCCATTACCACATAATCTGGGTGTGGCGGCACATGACACAACTGTAGAAAATCAATGACTAAATACAAAACAAAGGTCTGTGCCACTGGGCCTGGGTCAAAAATTTTAAAAAGAAGCTAAAGAAATTAACAATTATAGCAATTGAATTTGTGCTAATAAAATGCCAGAATCTTTCTCTGATATGAAGTACTTACTTCACTTAGAATAGTGAATTCCATGAATTCTTGCTATGCAACCAATACATTGCTACCATTTTGAGGGCATTCCTGATTCACTTCCAGCTGTGGGAGTCCACGTACATAGCACATTTCAATTGCGTGTGGGTAGTTAGTTCTGTAGGAATAGAGCATAGGATTGCGTGAAATTGCGAGTATGGCTTTTTTTCTTCCTCTGGATGCCATTAACTCAGTCTACACTAGGGCTTTATGTGGCCCATTGCAAATCCCCACACTGACCCACACAAGTGCCATATGTACGACTGTGCCAGCCAGTGCTTTTAAAGCAGATTTCACAAGAGTCACACACCCATACGAAGGACAAAACAATTAGATGACACTTCTGACACAAAAAAGGAACTTGGTTTGATTTCACAGAATTCTCAGCACAACTTTTAGGATTCAGGGGAACACAGATTTCAACTGAGTGGGGTGTGAGGTGTGGGGCGGTGACAGTCTCTGCACACAGAAGCCAGGCTCTTCCAGAGCCTGATCCTCACTGGACCCCGAGCAGACGCTGCCGGCTGGAGGTAGGTGCAGGGACTGGCCTGCCCCGGCGGCTGGGTCCATGCTTGTTGCCTAGGAACGGAACCAGATGGAGACGAGGCTTCGTCCCACATCACACTCAGGTGTCCTGGGTTTAGGGCAGGCTCGGTGCATCTGTATACGTGCACTGGGTGACACCTGAGGAAGGTGAAGATGGGGACAGGGCGTCCTCAAGCCCCAGCTCAGTGCTGCATGAGCCCGTTTCAGTTACTTCTCCAAATCTCGTGGTTATCGAGTGCCCGGAGGCACTGGCTGTAGTCTAAGTGTTCTCCACGCCCCCCACCCTCTTCATGTCTCCCCTGCCCTCTTGCATGATGCCTTGCCATAGGCTGAATGCTCTGTCCCCCACCAGGGGCAGAGTTTGTTTGGGGAGATTTAGAGAGACGGCGGGGTCCCCGGGCTAACACGCTTAGGCTGATTCTGAAACGAACTGCGACCTGAGCTAGTTCTCCAGCCACCTCGGGCCCCTTCCTTGGGACACCTGAACCAAAATGAAACTGTTCGGGGAGGACATTTAATAATGGAAGTCACCCTGAGGCTGAGTGTTGTGGAGCGGGGAGGAAAGAGTCATGAGCTCTTTCCTCGGATGAGGGGAGAGAGACGAGAAACCCTTTACCCAGAATCGCTTAAGTTCATGAAAAGCTGGGAGTAAAACTAAGGCTTCTTGGATCCTGTTTCTGGGCCTCTCTCTGCCACATCACGGATTCGACTTCGGCATCACTGGGTCGTAACGAATCCTCCTTTGGGCCTCTATTTTATGATGTAAGTTTGTCAAAGAAAACCCTTCCGGCCCTTCACGGGGCTCGCTTCCTGGCAATCATGACTATGGTGAGGGGGACGTTAATATAAACAAAAAAGCGCAGTGCTGGCGGCCGTGCTGACCCACAGGGAGCTTGGAGCCAGTCCAAGGTGTATGTGTTTCACGGTCTCTGCACCACAGGCGAGAATAAGGTCGCTGTGTTTGCCAATGTGCAAAAACTAAATGCAGTTCTTACCCAACCTGGAGAGAAAGTCGCTAGTGTTTAGGTACTACTACCTGTAATTCTGGTTCTTTTAATATGGTGTAATTGAGACCTTGAACCCAGGGTAGTAAGCTCACATTTTGGTCATCGGGGATTTATTGGTCCTGGGCAAAATCGCACAGATTTCTGTGGTGTGCAGAGAGGAGTTTCTTAGACATAGCGTCATCCTTGAGTGTCCAAGCTCTGACCTACCTTACCGGGGAATAGGGAAGGATGGTAAGAGGCATTGGGAAGCATTATTTTGATGTAATTTCTTTGTCCTGAGAAGTCTCGTCTTACCAGAAAGGCACAGCTGACGGTAGAAGAGCCGCCACAGTGCTTGGCAATGTCCCTTTGACCAAGATTACTGCTGCGGCTCAGCAAGGCCAGTGACTTCAGTAGAAGTTGCTGAGGCAGAAGAAAGATTGTTTGGAAGCCTCAAACAAACAAACAAACAGAAAGTCAGAGGCTAGTGCCAACACAGATCATATGACTAGAGGTTGTACGCGCTGGTTGACATAAATTATTTTTGCGTGTGGGGTACAGATGAGGGGTCCGGGGTCTCTACAGATTTCGCATGGATTGTTTTCCTGACGTGCAGGCTGCTGCATTTGCAAGTCACCAGCTACTCAGGGTTCTGTAAATCTTAAGTTACTGACTAGAAAGTCCTACAACGTGTCGTTTTAGTTCCTTTTTCTGTGAATACTTAACCCTTCTTTTATTTACTCAGAAGATATAAGAGGCATCTTTCTTCAAAGGCTGGAGGTGCACCGGGGACACCACTGTTCTGGGGCGGAGCGGAAGCAGGGGACAAGCCACTCTTGCTGGAGAACAGTTTGCAGCCCGGTGGGCAGCAGCAACAGCCAGTGAGGCCATCCGCACCTCAGCCCGGGGTGGGGGTGGGGGACATGTAATGCAATCTGGTGTGCCACTGTGTGACCTCCAAACCTAGGGTTTTTATTTTTAATCAATTAAAGCAAGTTAGCCTAGAGTCAAACTGCAAGAGGAAGACAAAGGCGCAGGCCATTTGGCTCTGGGAACAGCCTGCTCTGAGCCACCCAGCGGGCCCCTCCCTGGGCTTCTGCGCCCTGAGGCAGGAGGAAGTTGGAGCCGGAGGGCGCTGGGAGCCCATTCCCTCCTCAGTCAGTCTTGAAGAAGTTCTCGCTGTGTACTTGCCACTAGGAAGGGGTCAAGGTCTCGCCCTACCGTTAGGTACAGTTTATGAGGATTTGATATTTACCACGTCAAACATACTGGTTCAAATGTTTCCTGTTTATTTTTTCACCGTGAAAGTCCCATCAGAATAAGCAGTATGAGTCACAAGGTATGGCCTCAGAAACACGAGGTTGAGTAGCTTGAGTAAAGACGGCACGGCAAGACTGTAAATCCAGGTGGATAATTCCGGGACCTTGTATGAAGTCGTTCGTGATATCAGTCTTGTGAACGGAGCTGTTTTTGCTTTGCCTTGTCTTCTATTTGCATATTTATCCGTCCCAGGTTGATGACCGTGTGGGTGGTCTCCACCTTCTGCTAGCTGTGGCTGTGTGAGCCCCTCTTGGCGGAGGGAGGCTGGCAAGATTCGAGCCCAAGGGGGCAATTTGATGATTCAGTGAGATCCTGTTTCAAAAAGGGGTGGGGATAAGTACCACAGTTTGTGTATCCACTGGTCTGTTGATGGGTATTTTGGTGACTTCCATGTTCTAGCTATTGTTAGTTGTGCTGCTGTGAACATGGGTATACATATATCTCTGTTGTATGTTGTTTTGGCCTCTTGGATATATTCCCAGGAGGGGTGTTGCCGGGTCAAAGGGGATATTGATTTCTAGTCTTTGGGAGCTCTCCATACTGCTTTCCAGAGTGGTTGAATGAATTTACATTCCCACCAGCAGTGTAAGAGAATTCCTTTCTCCCCACAGCCTCGCCAGCACTGATTACTATTTGAGTTACTGATATTGGCCATTATTCTCTCTGGAGTGAGATGGTATCTTAGCGTTGTTTTGATTTGTATTTCTCTTATGGCTAGAGATGTTGAACATCTTTTCATGTATCTATTGGCCACTTGTACTTCTTCGTGAGTGAACTGCCTCTTCATTTCATTTGCCCACTTTTCAATAGGATCCTTTATTTTGGTAGGCTTACTTTTCTTCAGCTCCCTGTGTATTCTAGTTATGAATTTCTTACCTGAGGTGTTGGTGGTGAATATTTTTTCCCAGTCTGTTGGTTCTTTATTTACAATGTTGACAGTTTCCTTTGCTGTGCAGAAACTTTTTAATTTGACAAGATCCCATTTGTTGATCATGGGGATAATTTCTTTTGAATACTACGCATCTGTAAGGTCCAACAGCGTGGAGGTTTTCACAGGCAAATGGAAGAAACTTGAGAGCATCATGCTTAGTGAAGTGAGTCAGAAGCAGAAGGTGAAACATCGAATGGTCTCTCTGATGTGAGAGACCCAGACCACAACTATCTCATGGAACTTTAGATTAAAGACAAAGCGAAAGAGGGGGCCAGGTTGGGGGTGGAGGGAGGGAGAGGTGAGAAGGGGAGGGACAAAAGGAGAGCGGGAAAGCCCTTGTCACCTTGACAAGATACGTATGTGCACAAAATTCTCAACTCCATTGTAAACCTTAAATTCTGCACTTGTACATATCAATAAAATGGGGAAAAATATTTAAAAAAAACAAAAAAGGGGTGGGGAGCTAGGAACACCTCGATCTTTCACACATATCTTCGTAACTTCACACTGAAGGTTTAGAAACCACAGGTTCTTCCTCGCTGTGATGATGGAAAAACATAACTAAGTCGTCTAGCTAATAACCAGATTCCCTTGTGTTAGTGGACTCTTTGGAAGCTGATATTAAGGGTATTTGATCCCTTCGTTGCAGACTCCAGTGTAAGACGTATGTAGGTACATGTTGCGTCAGACGAATATGCCTTTTGGGTGTTGTTTTTCCTTTAGTTTCTCCGGGTACAGTTATCAGAACTGCAGTTGCGCAGGGAAGTTACAGCTATTAATTGTTCCCTTAATTCGTAAGCATTTGTTTCATGTTTTACACTCTATGGACCCTTTTATCTTGACAAGCGCACCGTAACATCTCTGACCGTTACGTCCTAGTCCATCGCTACTCTCACATCGCCCCCCTCAAATCCATCCGGACATAACGCTCAGCAATCACTTTATACGCTTTACAGGGATTTAGTCACAAGAACTGACCGCTGCGTCAAAAGTGGTTGCCACTGAGGGAGCAGGTGTAACAGGGACAGAGGAGTGGTCAAGAGCCTTCAACTGTTAACTTGAAGGTATTTTTTGATAGTGGGGCCCACCCCATTTGACTCAATTCTGTACAAAATTTCCTCTCTTCAACACTGTCACCCTGGTGTCACATGGTGGTTTGCTATTTCCTACTTCCTCTCTCTCACACATATTTTATTTTCCTGGCCTCAGATGGTTGTGATAGTGTAGGAAAGGAGCTGGGTCTAGAATTTGCTTTTAGGGAGAAACTTGCCCAGTGTATCCAATCCCCTTGTTATTTCTAAGACTTCATCCTAAGTTGCGTTTCTTCTAGGCACCACAATCATGCAAACAACGGAACAGACCACACTGCCAGCCGGACCTGCCACGCAGAAGCAGGTGAAGCCTGTTCCCCTGCACTCCTATCTGTGGAAAAGTTCTATGGAGAAGTTCATGAAGGGAGAACCCAGAGTCCTTGGGGTAAGTCAGCTGTGGACCAGAGGGGACCAGCGTGTAGGACACTCAGCCCTGTTCACTGAGGGCCCGTGCATGTCCTACCGGCCTCGGGGCTTGAGGCCAGCAGGAGAGTCGTCAGCCTTTAGTGATGGATGGTTAGGACTAATCATTTGAGAAATCACATAATAACCATTCTGTCGCACTGTGCTTCCAGTTTTGTTGGGTTTAAATGTAGTGACTTCTGACCTATTCTTGTTTAATCATACTTAACCTCATATAGAAGAGCAACACAGAAAAGGCCCTGGGTGCCCAGGCTGGCGTCCTCCCAAGACCTGCCACAGCTGAGGACTCTGTTGACCTTGCGTCTCTTTGGTACCTGTCTTTAGCCAGCTGTTCCGAGGGGCGCGAAGGCTCCTCTTTCCTCCGCTCACTTCCTAAGCCTCATTTCTGTGCACCGTAAAGAAGCGGAGATTTTGTTTGTTTGTTTATCAAGACAAGGTCTCACTCTGTAGTCTGGGCCGCTTCTGAGCTCACTATGTAGCGCAGACTGGCCTCGAACTCACAACAATCCTCTCGCCTCAGCCTCCCGAGTGCTAGGATTACAGGCACACGTCACCATGCCCAGCTTATGTGGCGCTGGGGAATTGAGCTTGGATACTCAGTGCTTGCTAGGCAAGCACTTTAACCACTGAGCCGTTCCTTCAGCCCTGCAACGGAGTTTAAAGAACAACAACTTTAGGCTGACTGAGAGATATTCAGCGGAAAACTTCATCTTTGGCCCAAGGTTTAATCCACTGGGCATATTTTAGATTCTTTATTCCCCATTATTATTTCTTTTTGATAAATTTTGGAAATTGTAGTTATTTCCCTTGAGATACTTTCCTCTTTATATCCACTCAGTTGGCTTAATTGCTAACATATCGACGCATATCTTTAAGTAGATTTTACTTCTTAGAGGGGCTTCAGGTTTACACCAGGGTTGGGAGGAAGTCAGAGACGAGGTCACGTGTCCCTGTGCCCACCCCTGCAGAGCATCACCGTTGCCGTTACTGGGGCAACCACACATATCATGAGAGGTGACTTAGGTAAGTTGGTACACCCACAGTTCTCTTCATGAAAATAAAGAACAAGACAGCAGTCGGCTGTTCTTCAGACGGCGTGAAAACGGAGACTGTAGCGAGCTCGTTGGTTGGACAGGAAGTACTACGAGTAGCAGGTTTGACGTGGGCGATCTGTCTGTGGCTTTCTGTCACTCGCAGGTGGTCCAAATTATGATTGGCCTGATGAACATCAGCGTAGGAGCCGTGATGATGAGCGCGACACTCCCGTTTTATGGATGGCACCCCATGTCCGTGTATGCGGGGTACATGATTTGGGGATCTGTGATGGTGAGTAGCTGCCTTCTCCCATTGTTGCAGAGAACCTAGCACTGCAGCTGCTGTCCCCAGATTCCATGACACGTTTGCTAATCCAAAGAGCACTCAGCTTTCCGTTGACTTGCGTCCTCACGTGTAACATGGAAATGACATGGAAATGGAAACTGGCAGGCTGAATATTTTGTATGTACCAGTCAGCGTCTATAGCCCTGGGCCAGCAGAGACTCAAACCAGGAGAACGTGGACGCCAGCAGCTTTCCTCCCAACGCGAGAGTCAGTGGCCGGTCAGAGAACCCAACGCAAGGGCCCCATGGAAAGTCACCGGCAGGGAGCGTCTCATGACGTCACTGCTCATAAATGTTCTATCTGCTTGTTCTCAAAACATCCGTGAGCAAAGCTAATGCTCTTGCTGTGTGTAAAATGAAATGATCACGACTCACTCACGTAGCCGGAAAGGGCTCATAGTTAGGGCTGTATATGCCATCTCAACCGATCGTAAAGATCTCCAAGGGAGGATTGGCTGTTGTCACGACTCGATCAGGAGTCAGAGGGTGACCAGGTTGTCCCACTTGCATCTGGCACGGCAGTCGAGACGTAGAAGGTCTCTTTCCCCATTGTCAACACCTCTCTCTGCCTATTCTGTTTTCCTGCTTCCATGTTAATGTTCTTTTCAAGACCACAAAAGGAGCCAGCCTGTGTAGATTGTGACTTGGGCACACTGCCACCAGGTGGATGACCGGAGGGGGAGGAGCAGCAACTGGGGCGGCCCTCAGTCCTCGGCAGGCAGCACGGTTAATGGGTACAGACATTTTGGTGTTGCCTTCACCTGTATTTTTGAAACTTCTTTCAAATCTTACCTGTCAAGGGTCTCCTTGTGCAGTATAGAGAAATGTTAAGAGCCATTTGCAAGTTTCTTTTAATTTTGGCTTCTGCGGCTCCCTGGTGCTGCCTGTCCTTTACCAGATCCCACAAAGTCAGGTCACGCTAGTCTGTTTCTGCATGTTTACTTTTGTAACACCATAACGTTCTACATGGGTAACTTCTTTTTTTCATATTCATTATTTTCCTCTGAAAAACTCTCTGTGTGTGTGTGTGTGTGTGTGTGCGTGTGTGTGCGCATACATCCCTGTGTGTGTAATTTTTTTGCTGTGGAAAATGACATTTATTATTAAATCCAGTCTTTTAACACACAATACTACCACGGTGGGAACAAAGCCTTTAACACATGCATCCTAGGAGGACACGCAAGACCCAAACCACAGTGCCACTGAAAGAAAATGCCATGTGCTCGTGTTTATTTCCGATCACATGATGGGTGGTTTTCTCTGCTGTTTTTCCTCCCAGGGTGATCTCAATAATATAAAACATCTTTCATTTTTTGATATTTCAAATTTTGTTAAAAAATAAATTTATTCATTTATTTCATTAGTTCATTCATTTTGGTATTAAACTATAATTTTTAAACCTTCTAAAATCAAATGTGAAATGCAAACTCAAAACTTAGAGTTAAATTTTTTTTTGAGACAGGGTCTCGCTCTGTAGCCCAGGCTGGTCCTGACCTCACCATGTAGCCCACCGCTGGCCTTTGGCAATCCTCTGCCCCAGCCTCTCTAATGCCAGGACTACAGGCATGCACCACCGTACCCACCTTTATTTGTTGCTGGGGAATTAAACCCAGGGCCTTGCACTTGCTAGGCAGCCACCTTTAACCTCTGCGCCGCTCCTCCAGCCCGTACAAAGTTAAATTTTACAAGGCAGCGAGTTCGACCACATCAATTCCTGACATATTTGAAAATGGGAAATTTTGCACCATTGACAGAAGCAAGTAAACTTGTGTTTTCCTTGACCATCCAATCGGTCTTTATTTTATTTCAAACTTCTCCTAGTTACTTTAAGTGAGAGTAATCGTCAGCTTCTTCATTTGAGAACCTCATCAATACAGATGTCATATTAGCATGCCATCACTCCTAGAATGTTCGTGCTACAACTCTCGGTGGTCTTAAGCAATTTTAATACAATTACTGGTAGGCATTTTTTTAAACATTGATAAATTGTCCCTTGGATCTATCTTCTAAAATTTTTGAATTGTGGAATTCTTGTAGAATTCTTTTGATATTTCTGGGGGAAAATGAAACAGTTATTTGCAAAGTCAGGTTTTTTTTTTTTTTTACAAATTATTATTTTGTTTAAAGTATGTATTAAATTTAAGAGTATGATTTAGGAAGTTATGAGTTATAGTAGTAACTGTTCAAAATTTTTTAACTGAATTTTTTTCTCTTATTTTTAGTTCATTCTTTCAGGCTCCTTATCAACTGCAGCAGGAAGAAGAGCCACTAGAAGTCTGGTGAGCGACGTGATCTTTATTTTGTCTCGGCATCAGCAGAGGACGGATCTAACCAAATGCGTGTCCTAGCCGGGGGGTGGAGGGGGTTAGGAGGAGTGGTGAGAGATCTCACTTTCAGTGGATACAGCCCAAGGACTGCACAATCAGGCGGCAACACGGTGCTCCGGGATTTTGAAAGGGCATGGCTGAGGAAGGCTTCGGAGGATGCGGAGGCTTTGCGTAAGGGGTGTCAAGCAGAACCCCTCAAACGAGCCCTCAGCGTCCGACCCCGCCGCCGGCGAGAATGGCACTAAGTGATACAGTGGCATGCTGTTTTTGAATGACTGATTAAGATGTGTGTTCCTACAGCAGCCAGAAAGGACTTGAGGTTTTCAGTTTCACAGTGAGATAATATTTAAGAAGTAGTGAATTCCCAGTGTAACTTGGATGCTAGTGCATCTTCCATAGAGCCAACAAGAAGCAGTGTCCAGAACCAGAGAAGTATTTCCATGTTTACAAAGTGTCTCTCTGTGTGTGTGTGTGTATGTGTGTGTGTGTGTGTGTGTGTGTGTGTGTGTGTGTGTGTGTGTGTGTTGCCTCTGCTGAAAACATAAAACTGTAGTATGATCGGTATGGCCTTTACCTCTGTGCACCTGTCTCGCCAGCCTCTCTTCCAGGTATTGCATGACCAGTGTGCACCTTGTGCAACATTCTCACCAAACTCCTCCTCTTTCTGGGCAAGTTTTATTCTTGTGCAAAGCTTCTATCCCTATGAGGAGAGGCTGGGCAGAAAGGAGTGCACACGCCGAGGGGTGATATGCAGAAGTGCAGAGACGGGGGCACGTGTGACACGCAGAGAAGGATGTGGCCAGGAGTGGACAGGCAGCACTGTCCCTGCTGAGAGATGAGGAGTTTGTGTCCTGTGCCTGTAGGAGTCATTTGAAGGATTCAGGTGGAAAATGGCGTGGTCGTGCTCATGTTTTGCGTAGAGCTTGGTGTTGGAACAGCTCTAAGGAGACATAGGTCAGAAGGCTCCTGAGATAATCTGGAGAGGTATAGAACGTGTTAGGATAGAAATGGAGGACTTCTCGGCTGGTGATGCATGGTGAGGTAGCCGGTGTACCATGGGACTGCTGAGATGGTGTTCATTCTTTTCCAGGTCCAGGCGAGTCTAGGCTTGAACATCACCAGCGCGGTGGTGGCTGCGGCAGGGATTATAATTACTGCCTTAAGCTTGGCCTTTTATTTCCACTTTGGATACTACTGCAGCCATGACAGAACATTAGAAAATTGTCTCACGACCAAGCACATTCTGATGGTGAGTGTCTCTGCGCTTCTGGGATGCTGTGTGGATGCAAGCGTGTGGAGCTCAGCTCCGGGAGAAGCAACAGTTGGCACGGTGTGATGCCGAGACATGGGAGGGAAGTCAAAAGTGGAGGAGAAACAGTGAGGTCTCCTAAGGGGCTCGTCCGCGTCTCACCTGTCGATGTGCCCGGTGAAAAGGGCGCTGACGCGGGAGAGCACTTCTCCCCAGCAGCCACTGTGCGGGACCCTTCCGCATCATGTCAAACAAAAATGAGTGTGTATTGTTCTCACATGTGGAGACAGAAGGCAGCACCAGTCGCTGTGCCCTCCCAGCCCTAGGCTTCCGGATGGAGCCCAGGGGACACACATGGCTGTCCTATGATGAAGGAAAATTACTTCACACCTCAGGCAGCATGCCATGTGCTGCTCTGCTAGGCGTCTGTCAATATTGTTGTGAAGTTCGCCCCTTTCAGGTTCAACCTCCCATTCCTGGAGCAGCCTCAATCTCCAGTTCGTATTTATTACTATTTCTGTATCATTTGCTGTCACCTATGTGATATTCCTATTGCTTTATTCTCCAAATTGCATTTACATATGTTGTTGTCGAGAGTATAATTTCTGATGGTTTTGAGTGCTTAGTGCGGAAAGAATAGTCATTCTGCACCATTTAGTAGGCCAACGTGTGGGACTTGATCTTTCCACTTACCATTTTTTAGGGTCTGGATGGAGTGGTGCTCATCCTCAGCGTGCTGGAGTTCTGCATTGCCGTGTCCCTCTCCGCCTTTGGGTGCAAAGTCACCTGCTGTAACCCTGGGGGGGTGAGTGTCAGCCGTCATCGGAAGATGACGCTGGTAGTGTTTCCACTGCTGCGTCATCAAGTCCACACAACACTCACTTACCGCCCCTCGGTTTCCACGGGTCAGGAACCCAGCACCTCGCAGCTGGGCCCCTGCCTGGGGGGTTGCAAGTCTGCACTCGTGGAGGTGGCCGGGCTGGGTCCCCGCTGAGCTCTTGGTGACCTTTCGTGACCATGAGGGTGATTGCTGCCTCTCAGATGGAGAATGTGTGAGGATGAACTTCTCCTTTGAGGGGAGCAAAGTGCGAGTGTCTTGAGTTCTTCTGGGGGCTCACAGAGAGTTCCCAAGATCGGGTTGGACTTAAGAAGGATGGCACCCTTCTTGGCGCACTCAAAGTCAGTGGAGCCGTGGGTCCTGCCTCCCTTCGGTGAGACTCTGTCCAAGACAGTGGGTCACGGCATGCCCTCGTAATTCTGCTTACTAAAAGAGCTGAGGGAAAAATATTCTCATCCTCCCAAAGGGCCTCGGATTAAGGGCGTGCTGTGGCTCTGGAGCCTCACGGAGACTTCCCAGACAGAGCTAGATCTTACCACGTTGCCCCCTACAGCGTGTCCTCAGGGCTCCTGAAGGAGCGTCGGGGATCCAAGTCCTCTGAGCACAGCTGGCTGGGGTCTTACCCTCAGAGCTTCCTGCTGCTGAGAAGAAAAGTCATTTACAGATAGAAGGGGAAATGGAAAGAGGAATGAGACCCACCAAGAAGCCCCTGTTGTGTCCAAAACCATAGAGAGTTCCTGAGTGAGGAAGTGACTGACGAAACCACAACAGCTGTCATGGCTGCATGAGTCCATGGCTCAGGGACGGACAAAACCGACAGGCAACTAAAAAAATTGATGACAGTGTGGTGAGATTGTTTCTGTGGTGTGTGTTTAAGGCTTTTTGTTCCTTCTCGCTTACTTTTGGCAGAACCACATCGTGTATTCCTATGACCGTCCCCAACCCCCGGAAAGGGGTGGCCGAAGTTGTCTGTTTTCTAACACTAGACTTTGTATTATTGATATCCTAACAGCGTGTCTCAGGAATTTTCAGATTTTTAAAACTTTATTGGGTGAAAGATTTTATTTCAATCATGTGAAATATGTGGGTTTGGAAGCGTATTCCCTAGAACCCACAAAACAACATTTGAGCCTGAGATCCTGTCTGCTCTGGAGGAGTTACAGAGTCGGTGAAGCCTGCTCACTTCCCATGTGCGGTGTTCCCGAGACACACAGAGCCTGCCGCTTTATGTCGTCCTGGTGCCATCAGGGTTTTTAAGCACCACTATGTTACCCTAAGTCTGGAAGACAGTCCCCTAGTGTCACGACGATTCCTGCCATACTGGGCCAGCAAAACGTGGCCGAGGGATGGTGCTGTCGTCAGCAGGAGAGAAGTAGCCTGGAAAAAGAGTCACCCCAGGCATCAGACACTGCCACCCGCATGTGAGACTGATCGTCTCCGAGACGCAGAACCAGCCACCAGCGTCTCAGGTGGAGATCCGTCACGGAGCATGTGCGCTCAGTCTGTGCCGCTCTGAGGGACCCTGAGAGGTCCAGGGTCACCTTGAGGTTGAGTTCAGAGAACAGAGAGTAATGGGGGTGGTGAGTGGAAATGGAAACCTGAGATTACCCAGACGACTCACCTATGGCGTTGTGATTGTTTCACAGACGGTGTTACTTCTGCCGTCAAATCCTCATGTGGCAGAACCCGCATGTGCTGCGCCACCTGAATAGGTTTGAAGTCACCCCCTGATCAAGAGAAGAGTGTTCCCAGAAAATCTCCAAGAATCGCCCCTCGGAGAAAGCCAGGATGCAATGTGTGTGTAAACTCAGAATTATGTCTGCTTCCCCTGGGACCTTGACAGATCATTCTGCTCAATCTTAAACTGAACACGAAATATCAAATAAAGATCAAACTGCTATCCCATCACCTCTCGGAGGCTCACATGAGGGTGTTAATTTGATACAGAAGTTTTGGCAACAGGTGAATGAGGTGCTGTTTCTGACAAGAGTGCGGGCATCTGCCAGGCTGCCCTCCTCATGGTCCTCTTGCCTGTTTTTTGTTGACTGTCCTCTGGAGAACAGCCAATTGTATCTTTCCCTCCTGCAGCTCAGATGCATGGATACACCCCCCCCCCCTTTTCCCTTTCGGTCTGTCATTAATAAAGTCCCATTAAGTGTGAGTCCTTTCGGTCTGTCCGTCTTCTGTCATGTGAGAACACAGCATTCATGACAGTGGGGGTACCATCTTGGAAGCAGACAGGGACCTCACCAGCAGCCTCACCTGCTGGTGTCGCACCTGGCATTCCTGGCTTCCCACACCGGGAGAAATTTCTGTTTTGTAAATGACCCAGTATCAAGCATCCTTTTTAAAATAATTTATTTAGTTTTTATTTACATATCACCTCCCTTCTCCCTTCCCACCCTCTCAACCCCCCTTTCTCTTTCCACAAAGTTCATCTTCTTAACTCTTCCATATCTCTTACTTTTTTATGGTTTGGTTTTCTTATATTAGAGAGACCATATGATATTTAACTTTCTTGGTCTGGTTCAATTTGCTAAGCATAATGACCTCATAGTGCATCCATTTTCCTACAAATGACCCAAATTTGTAATTCTTTATGGCAGGGTAACACTCCATTGTGTGTGTGTGTGTGTGTGTGTGTGTGTGTGTGTGTGTGTGTGTGTATCTCATTACCCTGTCATCTGTACTTGGGCATATTGCTTCTTACAAGATTTGGGTAACATAAATTGTGGGATTATGCATGTATCACTGTAGTATGATGACTTTAGCTCATTTGGGAAGATACCCAGAAGAGAGGTGCAGCTGGGCCAAGTGAAATGTTGCTGTTCGGTTCTCTGAGGAATCGCCACACGGCTTTCCATAGTGGCTGCACCAGTCTGCAGTCCCACCGGAAGGGCAGGAGGGTTCCCTTCTCCCCACAGCCTCGCCAGCATTTGTTGTTTTGGGGTTTTTAACAGCAGCCATTCTTACTGGCATTAGGTGGAACTTCAGTGTTGTTTTCAGTTGTTGTTTGCATTTTTCTGATAACTAAAGACGTTAAATTTTTTTTTTCCTGCAGTTATTGGCCATTTGGACTTCTTCTGAGAACTGTTTATTCATTTCTGATTCCCATTTTTTTTATTGGGTCCTTTATTTTGGAAGGTATAATTTTTTTCAGTTCTTTGTATATTCTTGATAATAGCTCTCTGTCTTAAGAATTGCTGGAAAATATTTTTTTCCCATTCCCTGGGTGCTGTCTTCACTCTGTTGATTGTTTCCTTTGCTGTGCAGAAGCGTCTTAATTTCACACAGTCCCATTTGTCAATTCTTGGTGCTGTCTCTTGTGCTTTGGGTGTTTTACTGAGAAGGTCCTTGCCTACGCCTCCTTTTTCTTCCAACAAGTTTAGTGTTTCCATTTTAATGTCTAAGTCTTTGATCCATTTTGATTTGATTTTGGTGCATGGTGAAAGTTGTGGGTCTGGTTTCAATCTTTTGCATGTGGTTAGGCAGTTTCCCAACCATCATTTGTTAAAGAGGCCGTCTTTGCTCCAGTGTATATTTTTAGACCCTTTGTCGCAGGTCAGATGGCTGACGGTACTCGGTACTCAGGGATGTTCAGGCGTCCTCAGTTCTATTCCATTGATCCACTTGTCTGTTTTTGTGTCGACGCCATTTTTAAAATTCACTGTTGTGGTGTAATATAATTTGACATCTGGTGCCATGATGCCTCCTGTTTTTGTTTCATTGCTTAAGATTGGTTTGCCTCTTCTTGGCCTCTGTGGTTCCATATAAATTTTTGGGTCATTTTTTTCTAGTTCTCTGAAAAACGCTGTTAGTATCTTGATTGGGATTGCACTGAATCTGTGTATCAGTTTAGGTAGTATGGCCATTTTGACAATGTTGGTTCTGCTTTTCCAGGAACAGAAGGTACCTTTCCATTTTCTAAAATTCTCTTTGATTTCTTTTTTCAGAGTATGATAGTTCTCAGTACAGAGGTCCTTTGCCTGCTTAATTAAATTTTCTTCGAGGTGACTCTGAATAGGATTGTTCTTCTAATCTCTTTCTCTGGTTTTCATTGTTGCGGTAGAGGAGCGCTATTGACTTTTGTGTATTGATTTTATATCCTACAACTTGATTGAATTTGTTTATTAGCCCTAAGAGTTTTCTGGTAGAGTTTTGGGGTCCAAGTTTTTGGAGGTGCTGAGGGCACAACACAACGCATGTGGAGGCTGAGCGGAGAGATGTTTCGAGGGCCTTCACATATAAACCATAGACAGAAATAACGGTTGCCCGTATGAGACGGGCATCAAAGGCAATTGACCCGAGGCTATTACTTTGGTATAAAAGTATAGAGTACTTTGGTATATAAAGGATCATGTCATCTGCAAATAAGGATAGTTTGACTTATTCCTTTCTTACACATATTTGCGTTATTCCAGTCTCTTGCCTGATTGCTCAGGCCAAGGTTTTGAGCGCTACGCTAAATAGAAGTGGTGAGCACACGCCCTTGTCTTGTTCCCGATTTGAGGGAAAATGCTTTTAATTTTCGGCCATTTAGAGTGACGTCGGCTGCAGGATTGTCATGAATTGCTTTTCTTAGCTTGAGGCGGGGTCCTTCTATACCTACTTTCATCAGAGTTTTGATCAGGAAGAAATGGGGTTGTTTTGTCAAAGGCTCTTTCTGCATCTATTGAGATGATCATGTGGGGGTTTTTTTGTCTTTGCTTTTGTGGTTATGCTGCATTACGTTAATTTATTAGCATATGTTGAACCAGCCTTGCATTCCTGGGATGACGCTAACCTGGTTGTGGTTTATGATCTTTTAAATAATTTGTTGCATCTACTTGCAAGTATCTTGTTGAAGACTTTAGCGTAAATAATCGTTAAGCACCAGGCATCTCTTGCAGGGGCACAGGTGGATTCAGACGCAGCCGCCCACCTCTTAACAGTGGTGCCAAGAACACTCAAGGGAGGAAATGAGAGTTTCCTCAAGCAGTGGGTCTGGGGACTGGATTCGTGCTTGCAGAATTAGACCTTGTCTTACATCCTTTGCTAAATCAAACCAAAGCAGACGGAAGACCTAAACATGAGTCCTGAAGTCATAAGATCCTGGAAGAAAACGGAGCAAATCATTCTTAACCTTGGTTTTAGCAATGGCACTTTGGGAAATTTAGCCAAAATTCAGGCTAAAAAGCTAACGTAAAGAAATGGCACTATATCTAACTAAAAGACTTTTAGACATAAATATAAACTGTCAAGAAAATGAACACGCCACCTATTCCTTTTACAAACTATATATTTGATAAAACTTCAAGTGAGCTAGAAAAATTTTTACAAACCTTCTATCTGATAAAACTTAACAGAATATTTGTAGAGAACATGTAATCTAAATGTAGAAAAGTGAGCCAATTAAAACGTAAAAAAACACACGCGTCTCAAAGGAGGACCTAAAAATGTCAGATAGGCTTGAAAAAAAGCTCAACATCGCTGATCATCAAGGAGATTCAAGTCAAAGTCCCACACGTCTCCCCACCATAGTAAGAGCAACTATTATTTATAAAGGCAAAAGTGCTGGTAGACAGAGTGTGGAGAAAAGGGAAAGTTTGCACGAGGTTTGTGGGAAGGTAGATTGGCTTAGATGACAGTTTTCCAAAAGCCAATGTAGAAGATGCTCAAAAAACTACATGACCCAGGATCCCTTCCCACCCAAAGGCAGTGAGCCAGGGCCTCACGAAGAAACCCCAACTCCTGCCCTCCCCTCCACACTGCTAGCCAAGGCGGAGACGCAGGAAGGGCACAGCGTGTCCGCTGATGGGTGAGTAACACACAGACTGTATGTGTAAAATTCATTCTTAAAATGGAGAGATTGCTATTGGCCCTAATGTGAATGGACTTTTGAAGGATGACGCAGAATAAAATTACCCAGATGAAGAATGGGAAATATTATTTGATCTCATTTATATGTGGAATCTAAAAGTAAAAATGCTGAAGGCACGTGGAGGATGAGCAGCGATTTCGAGGTGGGAGAGAGGGCAGGAAGCAGGGAGCGGGCGGTATCGGGGGCACGACACATGCATGTGTAGGAGGCTGAGTGGAGAGACGCTCCGAGGCCTTCGCATAGGAACCACCAACAGAAATAACTGTCGCCCATATGAGACATGAATCAGTGGCAACTGACCTGAGGCTATGACTTTGGCATAAAAATCATTTTTTTCATATAAAAATCACCCAAATGCACACAGAGATCAAAAAGATCTGGAGGCTTTTTTTAATATATCTGTTACAATTTCTCACAAAGAGCCTCACACTTTGCCTGAATCTCAGTTTTAGGATGACGGTTTCTCCACGCTGTGCGTCACACTTCCCTTTCCTTCTCCCAGGGAGAAACTTCTCACATCTGGAAAGCTCCGCAGTTTCACGAAACAGCTTCTGCTGAGCCCAGCCCTTCCTGTTCTCAGCCTGCTGAATCCTCCTGCAGGCTTCCTGCTATCCTACGGTAATTTACCCACACGACGTTGAGAAAATGACTAAGGCTGTTGCAATACTGCGCGTTTCTTCTCCACCCCAGGCATTTAGGACTATGGTGCTCTCTCCTTGAGGCGATGTACGTGCAGCAGAAGGGGCTGCTTGGCGACTAAGAGCGGAAGGAGGTGGCAGGGGGAGGGGGCAGGCTGCCTACCAGCGCCTGGCTTTTGTTTCCTAAAACTCAAAATAATAATAATAATAATAAACCTCACTGAAAGGATTACCAGAAGGGCTTCTGAAAGCTCTTTCAGGAGACAGGAGAAGGGACGTGGAGAAGAAGAAGTCAGGTGTTCTTAGCAGCAGAAGGACGCTCGGGCCTCCAGGGGGCGGGGCCGGAGGACAGCCGTGAGAGCGGCAGCGCAGGTGGGTCTGCGGAGGGGCACGAAGCTGAGAGCTGCGGCCCAGGGGCTGTCGTGAGAGCCGTCTTCTTTTCCAAGAAGAGGTCCACAGAGCGAGGAGGACCAGAAGGAGAACAAGCAGCCCGTGGTCGTGAGAGGAGAGGGATATCGTGTGGAGACAGGCGTGTGTAGAGTCAGATAACCACCCACTGAGTTCCAACTCCCATGCACAGAAAACAAACGGAAACAACCCAAAATTCTCTGTGCTTGGGCTTTGACATAAGTACAGGGGATGACTTTCTGTGTCCAAGCAGGACCGGACCTCATGAGAAGCTCATGAGCCAAGCTCATCCGTAGTGGCTGGGTGAGGTTGGTGTTTTCTAAATGGTGCACCTCAGCAGAGTGTCACGGGCGTAAAGAGAAGCAGACACAACTCAACCTGAGGATGGAACAAACCCCCAGGTGCTCCCGCGAGACACCTGTTGCCTTCCCAGCACCCTTCACAGTGGCCAGGAGGTGGGAGTGGCCACGGAGTGCCAACAGACAGAAAAAGAAAATGTGGTCATTTAATAAGTGTTATTTAAAAAATAAATCCCGTGAGTGCTCTGCAACGTGTGGAAGCTGAGGACTTCAGGCCACGTGAGGGAAGCCAGGCACCTGCACGCCACAGACACTCCGCCCCCGTCCTCGGAGGTGCCTGGGTGGTCGCAGAGCTCGGACGGAATGAGAAGCAGGGCACAGTCTCAGGGGGCAGAGACGGAGAGGGGGCGGGCGCTGAGTGTCCAATGTCCAGTGCCAGCGGTGCGACAAGAAAAGGGTGTAGAGATGCGCTGTGCCAGAGGCATGACTCCAGTAGTGCCGAACCGTGCACGCAAATGGTGAAGGTGGAGAATTGCATGTACTTTTAATGTACTTACAGATCTGTGACAATTAAATTCAGAAATTAATTTGAGTTGGGGATTCTCTGCCACTTGTTTTTATACAGAAGCCACAGAATTCCCTTTTGCTTCTAGACTAGCGATTCTCAACATAGCAGCTGGAGGAGTTTGTTTTTCCTCCACAAGTGGACGCTGGTGGACAATATCTGGTGAAATTCCTGGTTGTCACGCCTCCGGTGAGCAGAGCCCGGGAGTCCGCTACACGTGCTACAACGCACAGGACAGTCCCCTGCAACAAGGAAACTATCTGCACGAAGTTTTGTGAGCAATGTCTTTGAAAAATCCCTTCCGAGACTGTTGACCAGTGTGTGTTGCTGTTGTTAAAAATTATAAAGACATAGAGAGGAAAGTGCACAAAAGGCAGAACCTTTGCTTGTGTGGAAGATTTAACTAACTGGTTTGTCAGCCGGCTCCCGAGGAGGGGAGGAATGTGGCGCCCCTAAGGGGTCAAGCTCCCTCTCTGTCCAAGCTTAGGAGGGTTCTGCCCACTCGCTCATCGGATCTTGTGCGGGGATGCGGGTCCAGGGCATGACGGAAAAATGGCAGAGGGCTTCCTGGGAAAAGGGAGGGGCACCAGGAGATGAGGGGAGAGGGCGTGGTGGGTGGTTTGACCGTCGCCACACGTTTCTGAGCAAACCCACCCTTTCCCTCAGCCTGATGTCTGGGACTCACGGGAGTATTGCCTAGTAGCCTCTGTGATGTTGGCCCCGAGACTGAAGCTGACCTTGTAAACTTGGGCTTTTCTTCTTCTTGTGGTGCTAGGGATCGAACCCAGGGCCTTTGCTGCATCCCAGTCCTTTTGATCTTGACATCACTGAGTGGCCCAGACTGCCGCAGCCTCCCAAGCGCTGGGATTCCAGCTCTGCGTATCTTGTCTTTCTCAAATGGATTAAACTCCTGCCTTCCTCAGAAAAGTCAGGGTGTGGCAGGACAGCGAGAGGGCCGGGCCTGTCCTCCCTGGCAGCCGCCGAGGACAGCAGGAAGGAGCTGGGTGGTGGCCCTTGACCGAAGTCCCCTGCCCCAGGAGTCCCGCCCCGGGACAGGATGGGCGCAGGGACCCTCTGTCCTGCTCCCCTCTTGCTGAGGGCCCCCTCTGTGCCCTGCACGCTCACCGCCTCCCTGCAGGAGCTCAGGCTTTCTGGAGCACGGAGCTCCCTCGGTGGAAAAGGGGGGGGCGGGGGGTGAAGGTGGCCCGAGAGTAGATGGCAGCGGGCCCACAGTGCAGGAAGCCACGTGCAGCCTGCTGGGGCCGGGGACCCGGAAAGGTACCCACAAATAGCAGAATGACCCACGCGTGGTGATCTAGTCCACGGCTATTGGGCGCGGATTATTGAGGGCTTACTGAAAGCCTGCTGCTGTTGTTAACTGTACGTCACAAGTCTATTTTTACCAATGCTGCTGCTCCTGGCAGTGCTGTTACCAGGTAACATCAGGGAGCGCTGCTCAGCAGCAGTGCCGCCCTGATAACCTCGGTTCTCTCATTGTTAGGGCCATCCGCAACCTTGGAGTCGCCCTCTACCGCAGGGGCCGGAAGCCGGTCTCCGGGCGCACTCGTAAGGAGGGTGACCGGCCAGGCAGGGCGCCGCGACGCCCACCCTCTCCCAGCAGCCCTCTTGTCCGCTAGGCTGACCAAAAGGGAAGTGCAGACGTGTGTCATAAATCTACAAGCTCAGTATCACGTCCTGTGTGGGCACAGGCAGGACCAGTTGGTGACATTCTGTGGACAAGAAGGAACTTCTGGCCGGACTCGGGGAACTCAGAGTGTCCCCTCCCGACCCGGGGGCTCCTGAGGCCGCCGAGGGTCCACTGCTCAGGTAGGCGGGGGAGGCGCCCTCGGGCGGGGCCTCCCCCGTGACCGTGGCCTTAGGGCCGATGCGCCTCCTGAGGTCGGGACGCCAGCGCCCTTCTGATCTGGGGTGGGCAAGGGGAAGGCGGCCTTGGCGGTGCCAGCTGCTGACCCGGGAGAGGCGCTTGGCTGAGGTCACCGCCTCCCGGGGCCCTGAACGCTCTCCCGGTGGGAGGCCGCAGGGCGCGTCCTGCTGGTGGCTGTGACTGGCAGGGCGGGCTGCGGCTGCTGCGCGTGACCGTCAGCTTCTGGGCACGACGGCCTCTCGGGGTGCAGGTGCGTCTGGCCCGCGATGCCGATTTCATCTACGATCAGCGCCAGACAATACGGCGAAATCTTGGAAAAGCAAAGTTTCGTGTCGTTTCCCGCTGCGCACGGCCACCCCGCCCCCTAAAGCTCAGGTCCAGGGGCGGCCGCTCTGGGGTAAAGGCAGCCCCGGTCTCTTTCAGCGTGGGCACCGCGATGTCACAGCCCGTGAGCCCCGAGGTGGTGGCCGTGCTGACGGCGCAGGGCATCCACCTGCAGCAGGCAGCGGCGCCCCAACCGCCCGGTCCGGCGCCCCGGAGCCTGAGGAAGCTGCTGCGGGCGGAGGTCGACGTCATCGGGGTAATGCGCGTGGGCCGCTCGGAGGGCACAGGGCAGGGCGTCGCGGGGGGGACTGGCGAGTGAGTGGCCCCTGTCCCAGGACGGCTGTGGGCGGTCCGCCGGCGACACGCGGCGGGAGAGCGGTTTCGTCCCTCGCCAGGACTTGTCCCTTACACAAGGAATCTCTTTCCCTTACTTTGAACATGAGAAATTCTGTTTTATTGGTTTACTTTTTTTGTATTTTTATAGTAAAGGTCTTCATGCCTCACTTTATGAAACAATGTAAAGATTTACATTATACATATTTTCCGTGTTCATTAACTGTGTGTTTAATAATTGATACTAAATCCCCCCATTTATTGATAATGTATAAGTGCAAAACATAAAGTTTACATTGATCTTGAGTGTTCTGTGCACATACATACTGTGGCAAAGTCACACACCCTTCCCATTCTGAAGGGATTTTTAAAAAAATTTCGCTGCAAATCCCAGGAAAGCCTGTTTCCCTCCCGTTCTCTGCGGACGCGGGGAGGAGGCTCCCCTGCCCTCTGGGCGCCCCTGCCCTCTGGGCTGTCCTTCCCAACTTGTGGAATGCACCGCCCTGGGGCGGGCGGGTGGTCACCCGGGAGAGCAGCTTCCAGTCCTGGCGCCCGCTCACGCGCCGGAAGGAGAAGCCCCTGGGGACCAGGCGCCTCAGCCACGCCCTCCGTGGGTTCCTGTCTCGCTCACGGGCGCAGGCATCAGAAAGTGCCCGAGGAGCACTAGCAGAGCTGAGCGGCTCTGAAGAAGGTGTCAGGGAGGTGAGGTGACCTCCCTGAACCGGGCCTCGGGGTCCCCAGGGTCGGGGTGTGGCGTGGAGGGGCCGTGGAGCTGCTGCAGGGTCACGGTCCACGGGGACTGGGGCGGGGGGCGGCCCTTCCGCCTCACAGGTGCTCCAGAGAGCAGGTGGGCCCCTGCCTCTAGAGACAGCGGAGGAGGGCAGCTCTGTGTGGACCCAGGCAGCCCAGCGGGGGAGCCCTGGCAGCGCAGGTGGTGGGGCGACTGTCATGGAGACCGTGTTTGGGAGCAGGAGTTGCGGTGATCCGGCTGAGGGGCAGAGGTGCCCGATGGCCTCTGGGATTTTCCCGATGTTTGGGGGTAACAGTGCCCGGCTTCTCACTGCAGAGCGCGTGGGGTGCCTTCCGCTGGTGGGGTCTGCCTCCCTGCAGAAGACAGCGACGTGGGGGCAGCGGGAGCGGTGGGGAGGCCCCGTCTTCACAGCCGCTGTTTGATCCCCAACCGGCAACAGGCTGTCCAGATCCTGGGTGGTGTGATGACGCTGGCCCTGGGGGTCATCTTGGCTTCTGCTCCTGTCTCCCCGCATCTTACCCGCGCGTTTTCTGCCCTGCTGACGTCTGGTTACCCGTTCGTAGGAGCCTTGTGCGTGAGTACGGCGCAGCAGGAGCAGGGCGGGGGACAGGGAGGAGGAGCCCCGGGACTTCAGGCTCCTGGCCCGCCGCGACCACGCGTGTCTGTTTGCCAGGAGCGCCGCGCCAGGGCAGACCTAGCGCTCGGGGCGCGCGGTAGGGCGAGCTGGAGTGCGCAGGGGGCCGGGGGCTTTCCTCGGCCTCTGCTTCCTACCTGATTCAAACAGGCCTTCCTTTTCTTTTTTTCCCCTGATTGTCTGAGCTGTGATAAAAATCTTTCCGCGTTTGGGCAGACAGTCGCGAGCAGGCCGGGCGCGGGAAGGGGCGGGCCACTGTGGCTCTGCCGCGCGCAGACGCCGCCTGACGCTTCTCCCTGTTCTGACTAGTTCATCGTCTCTGGATCCCTGTCAATCGCTGCCGGAAAAAAGTCCACTAAGCTTTTGGTGAGTGCGAGAACCACAGCCACAGCCCCGTGGGTCACAATGACACTTGGTCTTCTCCAGGGCCACCTGTGCAGCCCGGGTGTTGGGGACACAGGCTCCAGCGCAGCTGCTTGCTAGATTTAGCGGCTGGTTCTAGACCCCCCGTGTTCCCGTGCGGGGCTCATTTCCCCGCCTCAGTGCCCCGTGTCAGTTGGATATCCTCAACCAGGGCCCCAGTCGCACCCGATCTGCCACCGACGGTGCTGTGTTGCCGATTCCAGTGGTACGTGTGTGTGTGCCAGTTCCTCAGGAATTTACTAGGAAAAATAATAGTTATGGGGAAATTTGCTCTTCAGTGATGCAAAAACTAGTGACTGTCTCACCTTCCCTGGAGCTGAAGCTGCTTCTGGGTCTGGGCATGAAATCTTGCGCCCGAATGTTCTTACCTGCCACAGGCTAAGAATCAACTTCATCTCTTTTAACTGGTGTCAGCGGAATCAGAACGGGGAGTGGCAGGGAGGGGAGTTCTGAGCCGTGGGGAGAAGCTTGTGTTATCTGCAAAGGGTCATTCCACGTCCTCTGCACTCATATCCGGCACGGGGCTCAGCCCACAGCCACGTGGGGCAGTGCGACAGGGCCCACCGGCCTGGAAACCCACCTTGGAAACTCGGACTGCGTGAGGCCCCCAAAGCCGCCAGGACATCCGAGAGACCGTGCTCAGGGTGGGGCCAGCCCGTCTCTGTCATGGGAGACCAGAGGCTGACGCCTGGTCCTGCCCCGGACCCTGAGCCACGTGTGACCACTGGTATGCTGAAATGGAGCGGCCACGTTTGCGAATCTAAACTATCGGGGTGATTTAATTTAATTTTACTTTAAACATAAGCAGCCCATGAGGCTAGTGAGGACCCTGCTGACCAGGGTAGATGCTGTGGGCTGGATCTGGAGCGTCTCCCAAAAGCATCACGTGTTTGGATTTAGTGGGATAATCGGGGAGCGACGTGTTCTTGGGAGTAGAGCCCAGCTGGAAGGAGAGGATTCCGGGGTGGGATCTGGAGAGATCGTGTCAGTCTGTTGAGGCTGGAGGGTGCCCAGGGAAGAACTTTCCCGTGTGTGTTAACGACTTCCTGGCCAGGGCGTGAGGGGGGGACGCCCACCCTGGCAGCTTGACGTCAGCAAAGGAAGGAAGAAGAAGCATGGTCACAGCCCCTTTCTGGGACATCTCGGGCATTGCCCCGGTCGCCAGACCTCTGCTCCTACCCGCTTCACCTGGCTTTCTGTCCGCAGTGCCGTGATCAGCTCTCCGGCCTCTGTCATACGCTGCCACTGTTGCTGTGAGACCTTCCAAAGCTGTGACGTAGATAAATCTTTCCTCCCTTAAGTTATGGATGTCAGGTGTCTGTCCCAGCAATGAGAAGGAGTGAACAGCAATGTTTCTAGAGTCGAAACAAATCCAGCACTGTGACCTCGGTTTCCTAACGTCAGTTTAGAAAGCATTTGACCCAGCGCTGCCTCCGTCACGTCACAGCAGCCTCTGGCCTGTGTCTAGGATGCTTGCTACCGCCCTCCGCACTTGGCGCTGCCCAGGCCCCACGGCAGGCCTGAGATGGAGACCCCAGTGCCCACACTCACCTCTGGGCACGGGCGCTTTCGAGAGCTGTGTGTGCTGCAGGGAGCGGCACCTGCCTCTCCTGCCCCTCCGTGCGGCTCCTGCCCTCCTGCGGGTTTCCATGTGTGCTTGGCGGCTTTCGGTACTGTGCAAAGACACGCGAGAAATCATTTAGAGAGAAAGAAGGTTTACATTGGCCCACAGTCTGGGGTTTCGTGCCTGGCATGTGGGTCCATCACCCTGGGCCCGTGGCGAGGCTGCAGATCTGCAGATTGTGGTCAAGTTGGTGGTAGCAGCAGGGAAGCAGAGAGAGGAAGAGGGAGGGCCTGTGTCCAACACCCCTTCAAGGACACGCTCCTGAAGATGGACCTCCCGTCAGGCCTGATTTCCTGAGGCCTCTCCTACCTCTAACAGAGCCATCGTGAGAACTGAGCTCTTAACACACGAGTCTTCAGTCGTCATGGAACACGCGAATTCCAGCATCGAGCGATGGGAGGGAGAGGGCGCTCCACCTGGGTGTGGCGCCTCTGTCAGTGGCCACACTGACGTGGAGTGTGGAAGGCGGAGCCTCTGAGGGTCGTGACTTCAGTGCAGTGTATAGATTTTAGGAGGAGAACGCTGCCTGCAGCACCACTGAAGCCTCGTCTGGAGGCAGGGCGGAGGCAAACACGCCACGTCCTCATCGATTCAGGAGCAAACACCCCTCTGCGTTCGGCATTTTTTGGGTAGCACACGAAGTTCAAGCTAGACCTCCCAAGGGGGACAAGTAGAGCCAGTGATCTCAACGCTGTAGCAGAGTGGTCGGGGGCACACGCTGCCCGTTGGAGCGGCCCTCACCCAAGGTTTCTCCTCCAGGTCCGCAGCAGCCTGGCCGGCAGCCTTCTGAGTGCCCTGCTCGCCCTCCTGGGCCTCCTGGTCCTCTTCCTCATGCTGGCTGCCTTGAGCCAAGCCTTGGAGCAGTGTGACTTGAGCAAAGCAGATCAGCCAACCAGTTCTTATCCCTTTTATTATTACGATTCTAACAGCGACTGTTCCGCTGTCAAGGCCAGCTTGGTGGTAAGTATTTCTAGCTGGATGGTTCAATGAGAAGAGTTTTGTGAAAGCCTTGCTTTCCTCTGTACTCTCTGGTTCAGGTGACTGGAGGAATTCAGAGCCAAGTAAAGGAAGGGAACGCACAGGTAGTGCGACATTAAAGGGCTGGGCTAAGGAGTTGCACACCAGGGGGAGCGCTGAGGAGCAGGTGGAAGATACGGTTGACAATGGAAAAGTGAAAGCTCTTTGAGGAACCTTTCTTTCTTTTACTTTTTTTTTTTTTGAGACAGGATTTAGCTCTATAGTCCAAGCTAGTCCTCATTTTGCAGCCTAGGGTGTCCCCCAAAACAGTGATTCTTAATGACAAATAAAAAATCAAGTTGATAGGTGAGTGATGCTATTCTGTCTACCAAGAACCTTGGTTTATGGTGGACTGATGAATTAAGAGAGGCAGAGATAGCAGAAGAGCCCCAGGGACGAAAACATGCTCAACAGAACCTGGTGTATGTGTGTGTGTGTGTGTGTGTGTGTGTGTGTGTGTGTGTGTGTGCGTGGGTAGGGGATGACGATCTTGGCTTAGGCGGACACCAAGCCTGGCACTGAGAAGTAGAGAGCAGGAAATATGGCGCGTGGGGGTCATGGCGCCCCTCCTGCCACCGAGCGTATTGACGGGCACTGGCCACGGGAGAAGCAAACACCCCGTTGTCTTGTGTTGTAACCTAGAGTGAAGGTACATGTTCGATGAGGAGTTGAGAACAGGGAGGTGGAAGATGCTAACTGGTGGTGGAGGTGACGGGAGTCTGTCTGAGTGGAAAAAAAAAAAGCATTGACGTTGGACTCGCAGAAATACCGGGTCCTTAGTTGGAGCAGTGATGGTCATGCATGTGGCCAGCACCCCACGGACAGACAAGCAGGTGACGTAACCATCAGGAGGCTGTGAAACACCTGTTGTCCTGCGGTCTTCGAAGTGAGATGAGCCAACAGCATGGCGGGAGGGTGGCCAGGGAGAAGGGCGTAGTCTGATCCGTGTGAGAAACCCGCTCTACGGGGTGGGCCTCCGTGTTTCACCTTTGCTTATCAATAGAAGAGTGAGTTCAAATCAGGCTGATATCAATTTGCATATGTTGCCACCTGGCACAGCCATCCGGGACCCTGGGAAGAGCCTTGGAGAGTTTAGGAGAGCGGCGCCTCCTGGGACAGGATGTGGAGGCCTGAGTGGAACATTGCCCAGCATAGCAGAGCTTGGGTGGAGCCAGCCTGCTAGACAATCTTTAGGCAAGGTCTATTTGGTTAAACCTGCGTCCAAAGGACCTACTGCCATCACCTTCCTATCAAGATGCCTACACGAAGGATGCCAGCCTCAAAACAGAAATGGTACAACCGAAGTCCTTGGTGTCTATAGATTCTGAATACTACAGAGTCCTCGGACATCACTAATCGCTGGGAAGTCAATAGACTCGGGCACCTTTATCTGTAAGAGAACAGAAGCCGAGAGGCAGGGAGGCCTGTCCCGCTCGCTCGAGGCAGCACAGGTGAGGGTGGGAAGGGAGCTGCCGACCCCCGTCCTGGGAGCTCTGCTCCCGTACGGAGTGGGCAACGTAGGTGGGCATGCCGGGGCCTCAGAGGGTGACGACCTTTGTGTGAAGTGGCTTGGTTGACCTGGCTCCCCCTCATCACCTCCCTTCCTTTCCAGGGCATCGAATCCATCAGACCAACTCCTGAGCTTGGGAGGGGCAGTCTTCCCTCCCCAGTGGCGACCTTGCCTCGCACTCTGGTGGAGGGGGTGGCCTTCCTTTCCGGTTACCTCACGCCCAGCTGCGCGCTGGCGTGGGTCCGTGTCAGCTACCAACTCTCAGTCGCTTGTGCTTCAGGGAGCCGGGTCTGTGATGCTGGTCTGCGCTGGGCTGGAGCTCTGCCTGGCTGTGCTCATGACGGTGCTCTGGTGGAGGCAGGCTCGGTCTGACTTCGCTGGGGTGAGTGTGCGGGGGGATACAATCTTGCCTGGTGTTGTCACCCAGAGGGGCAGAGGGAACCACCAGCCACTGGCCATGAGATACTCAGGGCACGTGGTTTGGTGGTGGCGGAGGTGGGGGGAGCTGCTGAGCTGCTAAGGGCTCACCGTGGTGAATATAGTTCAACCTGAGACATTGCCTGGTTCAATCTTCCTGTCTTTCAAAGATTCTGGGAAGCTGAGTATCTTTCCTGAGATCGGGCTAAGTTTGCACCTGTACCCAGGATGCTGGAACCTGCCAGCTCGCCTATGGAAAGAGACATCTTGGCCCCTACCTACTGTCCGCTTCATAGAGTTACCTGGTCAAGGGGACTGGCACATGGCACACAGCTCCATCATCATACAATACCCTGCTTCTCCTTCCTTCTGATCTTAGGTTCTTTATTTTCTGCAAAAGATATTAAAGAAGTACCGTGGGACCACACTGCACGGGCCATTATCCTAGCACCATTCTAAGCCTGTGGCTTTGCCTAACTGGATTAGGATGCATTAGTTTATTCATTTTTTATTATAGAGAGTAGAACGAACACGAGTCTTTTGAACAACACTTATGTGGAGAGCTAGTGCTGTGCATTCTCATCTGAAAGTAGCTAAGGACTCGTACGTGGAGCTGGGAAACACTGGTAGCATCGAAGTATAGACTCAGCCTAGCCTGCATTCTGCCCAAATCCTGACGTGCTTTCTTTGTTTTAGAGTGTGCTCTTCCAGCCTCGGAATGACCCCAGCCTGTCCCGAAAGGCGTGTGGCAAGCTCGTATATGAAGAACTGTTGGAGTCTTAATAAAATAAAGGGAAGCTAGTCAGCAGAAAGTTGGTCTTCTGATGCAACAAAAAGTCTAACCAACAGAAGAGAACAAAGTTTGAGTTCCCTAAAATATGTGCTTTTTCATACAGTAAACATTTACAAAATTGTTGACTATGTGTGTTAAAGGATGGTCTCTTGACTTTCCTGACATTGGCCCCAGCAAAAATCACTGCCTTGTGAATGCAGCGCTCCCTGGACCGGCCAGGGCCCAGACGGTCCCCAGGGCACCCGGTGGCCTGGCGTTCCATCGGATCATGGTGAAGCAAAGGCAGCAGCTTGTTCTTTCTCCTCCTTCTGCGGCTGAGTGACTGAGCTGTCGTAGTGCCGGGCTCTTGCGGTGCTTCCAGTCTCCCACCCCGTGGCCTTTCCGCAAGAGTGCACAGCTGCCCAAGCCCACAGTGCTGTCTCTGTGATGCTTAATAATGGTGGTTGGCTTCCAAATAAAGGCACCCTGCGATTGCATATTTTTTAAAATGCATTTTTCCTTTAAGGCAGAACAAGTCAGAGATGACAGATATGAACATAAATTCGGAGTTTCTTTAACGCTTCCCCACCTGTTCAACAGATAGAAGTACATGGAAGCTACCTGAGAATACTTATCTGTCACTAGAGACACTTAATTCTCATTCTTTCCAATTTTCAGAATAAGAAGAAAAAAATTATTGATCTGTAAACATTCTGCCTCAGCATTTACACAGAGGCACGCCCACCTCCCACACACCATTTTACCTTCTATTTTATCTGTTATAAATTTAATCTGTAAGGTGGGGGGGATGGTGGGGGGATGCATCAAGACTAAGAACTATTTTAAGTGGAGTCTGAGTGAACTTCAACATTTGTCAGCACCTTTTTGGTAGCAGGAATTGTGTTTGATTTCTGGGTTCCCTACATGAACAAGAGGCTGTCCAGGGTGTCGAGAAATGTACAGCCAAACAGGGGAGTGGAGGTGATTGTGAAACTAAGTCCCGGGGCTTAGATATTGTATTTTATTTGAGCACAAAGTAAAGTGCACTTTCTACCTACAGTTGTAGAAGATATCTGCAAGCACGTACGTGTGTGTGTGTGTGTGTGTGTGTGTGTGTGTGTGTGTGTGTGTGAGATGGAGGGAGGGGAGAGAGGGAGAGAGAAAGGAAGGGAGATGAGGAGAGAGAGAGAGAGAGAGAGAGAGAGAGAAGAGAGGGAAAGAGGAAGAGAGAGCTGGGGGGAGAGAGAGAGAATGATATGTGTGAATTGAGAGGACCAGAAAATCTTCCCGTGAGAGATCCACCCGGTGGTGTCAATCACGTGGTGCTACTTCCTGCTGCAGGGGAGGAACACAGAGCAGGTGTCTCCACTCACCGTGTTCCTGCTCTAGTCTCATTCCTGACTGCTGAGAACCACACTTTCAGCATCAGCAATGAAGGAGGCATCACCACTAACTACCGAAACCACACAGCATCGCGAGGGAGTCGATTGACAGCTTAATCAGAACAACTAATGCAGGTAGGTGGCATGGGAAGATCTAAAGTAGCACGAGTGACTCAAAAGAACTAGAGAGAAAAGACATTGGAAAGTATGAGCAGTGTTAGGGCTTGGATCTGGAGTGTCCCCCAAAGCCTCATGCATTTGAATGTAGTGGCATGACTGCAGAAGGTGGGGCCTGGCTGGGAGGGGCACGTGCTTGGGGCTTGGCTTGGAAGGATTGTACCAACTTATTGAGACCAAGGGGCACCCAGAGCAAAGCTTTTGATTGTATGTGATTGACTTGTCGGGGGGGTGTGAGGGAGGGACACCAACCATGGGTGTACAGGGGGCCCCAAATGGCAGCTTAGAGGAAGGAAGAAGAAGTATTGTGATAGGCCATTCCTGGGACAGCTCTGGATTTTGCCTGAGTTTCTAGACATCTACTTGCCCCTCACTTCCTTGACCTCTCCCACGTGATTCTACCAGTGCTGGCCACCCATGAATGGACCGTGTGAGACCTTCAAAAGCTGGGAACTAAAACAAACCTTTCCTCCCTTAAGTTCTAGATGCTGAGGATTCTTTCCACCGTGAGTAGGTAACTAAGAGAAGTAGTTCTACCATAAATAAAGGAATGGAAATTGTATTCAAAACTTTCTCAGCCAATAAACCTCAGGCTCAGAGAGATTCACTGATGAATTGTTTGCAGTGTGTTATAGAGATGGAAATAATAATTTATAAACTCACTCAAAAAAACAGGAGAGGGAAACTTTCCCAACTTGTTCTATCAGGCTGGTGTCCTGATATCAAAGACAGACGGAAACACGGAAAGAGAAGAAACCTGAGGATGAATCAGCCCTGTGACTGGGGTCGTCCTCCCTTCTGAGGCCCGCATCTGACGGCGCTGGTGTTGGGCCTTCATCCAGGAGCTTGTCGTCCCCGTGTGAAGGACCTGTCATTCGGGGTCTTAATTCTGCCTTTGGCTAGCCAGCCCGATCCTGCGTGCTTCTGCACCGTGTTTATGGCTCCAGTGGGATTAATCTCTCTGCGTGACAAGACTGAAATCGCAGCAGGACGTTTCGCCCTTTCCCGAGTACCCATGATTCACCTTTCTCCCGCCATAAATTCTCAGGATCCGGTTAAACATGTATAGCATGTTCAGTTACCCAAATGTACTGTGGTCGGAGCGCCACCTCTCGGCCACAGGGCGCAATGCTCATCTCTGCTCTTTGTAAGTGGAAACACTGCATTTAGACGACCCAATTTCCCCCAGTTTCCTACTCACCCTTTGACTACGTACACACAGCCTTCCTCTTATGTACTTAGGTTTTGTGGTCAGTAACTGATTCCAAAGGTTGCGGAGCTTTAGTGCAGCGATTTCCTTATTAGCCTCTGGTGTTCTGCCTGTGTAGGGTATTAACAGTCTGCTCACCTGAGCCGTGTTCTTGGCAGTGTTTTTGTTAGCGATGACTCTGTGCCCTCGGCGCCACGTCAGCACCGATGCTAAAGGTTCTGTAGCGGCAGGGCTCACACCAGGTTCACCCACAGGACGTCCTAAGGCGGTGTTCACACATATACAGCGTATTGCAGGTCTGGGACACAATACAGCAACTGCACTAGAGTTAATGTAAGTATTCCTGCTGAGACTCCCTCGGAGCCAAGGGTCCAGAGAGGCTAGGCAGGAGTTCCAGTGGCCTTTGCTTTCTCTTTATGATGCATGTACTCTTTTCAATGCAGCATCCTCTACGTGTTTTGGGGTACCCATGTTGATACCCCCTAAATGTTTTACCAGTTCAGGCTTCTCACTACTAACTATAAATATGTGGGCAGATTTCTCGTGACCTACTCGGTTACAGTGGCGGGCCAATCTGCACCTCACCTGAGAGCTCTGCCCTGAGTACCCTCGTCTCCACAAGTACACACAGTTCCTCCAGGTCAAACTCCAAGCACCTGCCCCTCCCAGCCAGGCCTTACTTTTCAATAACACACAGCTCCACAGCTATCCCACTACATCCAAATACATGAAGCTTTTGGGAGACACTCCAGATCCAAATCACAGCACCTTCAAAACACACATAACATTCCTTATATTGCCCCTGAAATAAATCTCATCTCATTGTGTAAATATCAAGCTTGTCAATTTGTGAAAGTCACCAAAGTCTTAACATTTCCAGCACTGCTGAACAATCCGGCCCAACCTCTCATCTGAGACTCAAAGCAAACCGTACCTGTAACCCATGTAAAACAAGAGTATTGAGTGTTTTCAACAACACCAAGAGCAACACTTTCCACTCACGAAGGGAAGAACGAGAGGACAGAAAGAGATCAGAGTACGAAGGGACTGAAGCGAGGCAGGGCAAGCCTTAAACCTTGTAGCTCCGTGTCCAGCCCTCAGAACAAGACGTGGGAAGATGCAACTTCCAACATGCTTGGTGGCCTTCCTGGCTGCAGTACACACGGACTTTCACTCAGGCGAGGTTCTCTCCCTGCCCACGGCTTTCCTCAGCAGATATTTCATGTTCTGGTAACTCCAACTTTCCACCGTCTCCTGTACTCCCGTTTCATTTCCTTGGTTTTGTTCACTGCCCAGTGAGAGGCACACTCTCTGGCCCCCAGGACTTACTTTAAATCACGACCCGTGTCTTAGTTACTCTTCTGTTGCTGTGACTGAAAAAGGGAGGGGAAGTTTATTTTACCTCAGTTTTGGAAGGTCACGGTCTATTCATGGGTAGCTGGCTATAGCGGAAGCACATGGCAGAGGCCAAGGCACAGGTAGCTCCTCTCAGGGTATTGCAAACAGGAAGCCAAGTCCCTGAGAAAGGGAGGATGTAGCATGTACCCTTGTTAGGTCCTGTCCCAGAGCTCTGCCCCTTCTGGGTCCAGCATTAGTGATCTACTGCTTCCAGGTTTAAGCACCCACCTGTAATCTATTATCCACCACACACCTGCAATCTGGAATCTAACCTACACACCTATAATCCATAATCTGCCACGCACCTGTTTTCTAGCACACACCTATAATCCACCACACATCCATAATCCACCTGTCCAGACCAGGCCCCCATCTCCTCGACAGCACATGGTTCCATGGATAACTCACAACATGCAAAAACATCAGATTCTTGGGAGACATTCCAACCCAAGCCACAATACCATGACTCTTGCGTCCTTCATCCTAGTAAACCCACATTATATACATGACACCAAGGTGTGCCTTCAGTATAGGCGGTAGGTCGCCCCTTGGACAACAGCTGTTGCACTCTCCGAGTGACTGGATGGCTGAGAATTGCGAAGGAAAAAAACCAAGAAAATAACTTCCTAGAAGGCCCTTTTTGAGCAGAAGGGGTTTTCAGAGGAAACGTTTGTGGTTTTATACCTTTGTTCCTGGTGTGGGTACAGTCTGGCCAAGTTCAAGGATGCCTTCAAGCCATCGTTTCTATGATCCTAATGTAAAGAACTTGGCTTATTTTTAATGCTAATGTTTTCACCAATCATAGTTTTAGACCCCAAAAGGAGTCCTTCTACTGAAGCCTCTTGAACCCGGCCTTTGCTATCCATGTTCCCACCAGAATGCTAGTCTTCTGATCTCTGACCAACATGACCCATCCAGCTCCAAGTGTATCAGACTACATGTTCTCTAGGCCACTTCTCCAAACATTTCAGAACTATGCTCCAAAGATTCTCAACCACATGGCAAGATGTAGTTGAGGCAATGACCCACTTTTTTTGGTATCAATTTTCCTGTTACTGTGATAAAATACCCAATATCTACCACTTTGGAGAGGAAATTTAGTAGTCAACTCACAGTTTTTAGTGGGATCAGTCCATGTTTGGCTGGCTTCAAGCAAGAAATGACGTGACGGTAGGGCCTGTTGATAGAAAGCTGTTCAACCCCTAGCAGCCAAACAACAACAAGAAACAGAGAGAGGAAGTCAAGAACAAGAACATGTCCTTCTAGTCTTCTAGTCTAGGTCGCCCCTTCAGTGACACACCACCAACCTTACTGCACCATTCAGTACTGAGCTCATCAGAGGACAGATCACTCATGATACCATCACTGTCCAGAAGCGTGAGTCTTTGGGGGAACATTTAAATATAAACCGTAACCGTGTTATTAAGCACAGACATTCATCCTTAGAATAAATTCTCCTAAGGAAATTCTAAATGGAAGTGCTCAAATGCAGACAGCGTCCGTTATTCCGCATCTCTGGATTTTTCAAGGTCTGCTTTTGTTTATTTAACACAGCAGCAGTAGGATGTGCATTAATATGTCTTAAGTGGAGAATTTGAGATACAATATGTTTTTCTCCAGATAAATACCTAACAGGAAGTTATCAACATTTACTCCTCCTGGATTTCAGCATTTTTAAAAACTGAGGTTAACAACCGATCTACCCTATTTCTGCTTATACTTGCCCTTTTCAGTCATGGTCATTAGGTTTTTTCCTTCTCTTATTTAATCATTAGTTAGTCTTAATTATCCACTTTATTTCATGTTAGCGTGATTATATTTGGTATAGTAAACCAAATATTAACCTGGTAACTGTGCCCTTGGGAAACCTATGGATGCAGTGTGTCGATACAAGAAGAAAAAAAGCTCTATAATTATGACAAGAAATGCAAAGAACCAACATTGTTTTTTTTTCCAGACACAGTGGTGCATTCCTTTATTTTCTATTTATTTGTCTACTTTCTACAGTTATTTCACATGCTACTATGCCCAGACTATGTAGTGGCTGGAGAATAGAACCCAGGTCCCCACGCTTGCCAGGCAAGGGCTCTTAACTGCTGATCTATGTTTCCCATCCCCAATTTTGACAACTGTGTTCAAAATTTATATATATATTTAACTTATCCACAAAACTAAAAGACAGTGTAACTTTCACAAGTTGTTACGGGTCAGATTCCTCCCTTGGTAGATTTGAAAGAGACAGAACAAAGGTAGCACAGGTCCCTCCTTGTTGGCAGTTTAGACAGGAACGAGGAGTGAGTGAGTATGTGCATGCCTCCACGAGGTCTCCTCACAGAATTACTACGACTTCTATAATGACACACCAAAGCACCAAGATTCTCCGTTTTTGCCACGATAGAGGCGTGATTGCTACGGAAGAGATCAGGGTAGCGAGGACCATGCCTGTCTGCTGTCCTTCCAAGTTAGAGTTTAACCCAGGGTGTGCACAGTTCTCTTGCAGATTCAGAGATATAATTTTAGAGAGAAAGAAAAATAGCAGGCTAGTTCTCTAAGGCATTCCCGGGACGAGGCTCACAGACATCGTGCACCATTTTTTTTTTTTTTTACAATTGTTTTTAAAGTAGTAGAAATTGGCAAGAGAACTTAAAAACCATTGAAGGCTAAATATGATTGTGAAAATATAGCATATTCCAATTAAATGAAGGAAGAGAGGACAGACACCCTCCCTATATAGAGGAATAATCCGATTCACTCTATGTCAAGGTTTTCCATGACCTAATGAAGTTTGAGTCAGTAAGTCAAAACAAGTTCATAGAAGTAAAGCCAAGTCTATGTTGTTATGAAAAGTGGAATTAGAACTTGTCTTCAAAAGATGGAGGGTGTGGAAGGGTTTAGTGCTCAAACTGTGGCTCTCTGAGCAGCAGAGATAAAGGACTGTATGTGTGGGCACCGTGCGCGTCACCACCACAGAAAGCCATCTGCAGGCGCCCAGGCCAGGATGAAGCCACTTGAAGGCAACACCCTTATCTCCCCACGCAGCAGGAGACTGTCTTGTTAAGTAGAATCCGCAGTTTATATGGTGTCTGGATGGCACACAGATCATATTCTGTTGGGTAGTTGCCCTCAGGAAAACTTCTAAAGGGACCACAGTGCAGTGGCATGCCCTGGTCTTGAGCAGGTACGCAGTGAAGACTGAAAAATATTTCTGACAGAGGTAAGTATTTCTCATTTTTTGTGTGTGTGTTCATGGCCTGTCCTCAGACTGTAAGAGGGCATGCTCTTCCATGCAAGTCCTGAGGCTCGTATATCATTATCTGGAACTGTCCAGTGGCAGAAACTCTTACCAGTAGACTAACTTCATAAGGGTACAAGGACTTGTTGGTTAAGGAGGTCACCATTACCTTTGGTCATTACCTGGCTATCTAGCTGTAGACTCGTTGACACAATGGTTAGAGCCATATAACACCATAAATTAGGCTTAGCATGAGATGCAAGCCACGTCAGCACTTGTAGAGGCATCGGAGGGCTTTGCCTAAGAACTGTAGTCTGCCCTATGTGTACAGAAGGTGAGGTATTTCTTCAGCGCTCCTTAAGGTCTGGTTATCCAGTCCCTTGGTCGTGCGACACCCAGCTTCCTTAAAACATATTGGCTTTCTAACTTTTCTCTCAGTGTGAGAACTTTGAACCAAAGAGGCGCAGTGTCCATGGTCTAGAATTATAGTTTTTCACGTGTTCATTATTACCAAGAGGAAGGACTTGGCAGTAGGAAGATTATCAGGTGGAGAAAATGATTTACATCAGAAATCAGTGAAAGAAACATTTAAAATACAGATGGGAAGTATTTTGAAACATGAACGTGGGTCTTTTTGATGAACAAGGAGTCATGGTTAGTCCAGAAAGTGATGATGTTGTTGCTTTAGATGTGAATGAATGATGTGACATGGAGGAGCCAGAGATGAAGACAGAAGAAGCCGGTTGTGTGTGTGTGGTTCGCAGTTTGTCATCACAGCCACTAGAAGGAAGGACACTGATGGAGCATTTGTTTCCAGCTAATTCTAGTGTTTCAAAGCTATGTATAACCAAGCAGCACATTTAGAAAAGCTACTTAGCCTGTATGTTCTTTGGGGAAGGGAGACAGCAGACCTGGGGGACAGGGATGAACAGGTGAACACTGGCCATTGTCAAAGAGAGGAAGAAAGAATATTGGGGAAGGGGGCAGTTCTAGACGAAGGAGGATCGGCTTGCACTGGACACAAATACTGGGTTTCTGGTGCCATTTCAAAATCTGAATCCTAGTCCATGGAGGTTCATGACTTTTTTGTGTGAGTTTATTATTCCTGTAGAAAAAAATAACGATGATATTTTTGTTCTGGTGAACTCTCTCAGAAGGAAAAGTCTTTGTCTCTTTGAAAGAAGCAACAAGATTTTAACACTTAATGTGAAATGCTTAATATGCATGAAATTATCATTGCTACCGATTTTGGTTCCCATCTATCTTTCTATTAAACTAGATTATTTCCATGTGCCACATATCTGGGACATTGTCCTGATGTACTCTAGAAATGACACAAGATAGAAGTGTGAGGAACTATATCTAGCCTCTTATAATTTCAATTAAAAAAGAAAGAGAAGTTCATGTGAGCCAGTCTGGTTTCATAATGAGGAGATTACATGAAGTAATATTAGCCAAGGTTTAAACCCAGAAAGGCCACGTTTTATCCATCTGTGGTACTGGAGGTCCAACCCAGGGCACCCGGAGCTGCATTCCCAGCCCATTTTCGTTTTCCTTATAAGAGAAGATCTCAGTACGTCACCACATTGCTCAAGTCAGGTTTAAACTTCGATCCTCCTGCCTCAGCATCCTTGAGTGCTGGAATTGCAGGCCTGGGCCACCAAGCTCAGCTGAACTGGGGTTTTAAATTTTTTTTAAAAAACTTGTCACTGATTGAGATTGAGACCATTCCTAGATTTCTGTACTGGGATTGTGAGACTAGGGAGTACGTGTGCTGGGTTGATCGGAGCCAGCAAGACGAATCAGTGCAAGAGCCTGTAACTTGCTCTGTGGGTTACAGAAAACAAAACTGGTGTTCCGTGCACTTTCTAAAATTTGTGACTCTTTGGACAAAACAGAAACGAGCACAGCATGTGACACTTAAATTTATGGGTACATCAAAGGGCTTTAATACAACACAACCGACTGATCATTTCACCTCATGTCTCCCTGGGACAGAAGTACCAGGGTGAGTGGTTAGGCATATTTGATTTTCAACTATATCCTGGGAATATTGATCACCACTTGAAGATACTTTGTGCTGAAGACACTGAATTAGGACCAGAGCCGTTGGATTCCTGTCGCAATGGGCACAGAAAATTGTCATCACCTTTTTCAGACACTTAGTATAGGAGAGGAGATGCTGTTCTTCAGTGCCAAGACACAATTCTGATTACTTGTTCGATGTCAAAACTTCCCCACTTGGTGGCTGGCACGATTTTGTAGCCTCGTCCCCTGATCTTGCCGCGGCACGTAAAGTTACTTTGGCATTTCGTGCGTGGTAGCGTTCTGTGCGGTCAAAAAGACCCATCCTTTCATCTGGCTTTCCAGGGCAGCACGTCTTCAGTCCCCGAGAACACCACTGGCTGTGAAAAGAATTATTATCCGAGGCACAAGGGTGGTCATTTCCTGCAGGAACTGAGTTGTTCTTCCAAGTCTCTGTGGCCCAACACCTTCCTGCCGAAGATACATCCAGCCCAGTGCACGAGACCATGTATACAACGATGCGATACGCTTTAGGGGTAAGCCCCTCATGTTCAAGGTGGCTTCATGGTCCCATAAATTTGCTCTGGCTAGGGCAGCAGTCATCTCTCTCGTACTGGGATACAATACCCAGCACCCATAAATTAAGAGAGGAAATGTTCAGTTGTGCTCACGGCATCAGGGGACTCAACCGATGGTTGGCTGGAAGGTAGAAACGCCCCAGAGGCGCAGAGGACCGAAGCTGCTCAGGCCATGCGGCTTGGGAACTGAGCAGGGGAGAGCTGCCGAGGGGATCTGGGATCTCCACCAATTTCCAGGGCAGCTGCTAACCCAGTTAAGAGGGCACGATATCTGACTTGTCACAGTCAGGTTACTGGATCCTCTAATAATTTGGGCATAACCAAGGAAATAGCCCTATGACAGAGGGAATGTCAGTTTTTCAATACAGAGAATAAGTATGTCATTTATGAAAATTACCAATGTTGTCTTTTGATCAATACCAAATGCTAACTTAGGCCTTCCTCTTCGCAGTTTCCCATGTAAATGGAGTCCTGAGGTCATCAGAGCCTCCTGTCTTGCTCAGGTAGCTTTGGGAGCGACACTCATTCCTTTCATCTGAAAGACACTGTTTGCTTCTTTAGGCTGGCCAAATAACCTTTGGTGTGGCACTGACAGCCCTGTGGTCGGTGATCGCCAGCAATCTGTTTCCGGATGACCTTTCTATAGCACAGCGCCACCCTGTGCTACCCTTCGTCTACCTTTCCGTACCCGTCATTGTAAGTGGACTCAAATGTTTTTGACTTCTTTGTGACTTTAAATGTAAATGCAATCTTGAGGAACTGTTTACGTGTGTCATTGATGAACTCAGAGTTTGGGAAGTGCTTGGTCTTGGGAAAGGTAGAGAGAGGGGGTGTATTCCCAGACTAATTCTCCCACTGCCATTTCATGCAGTACGTCATCTCTGGAATTCTGACAATCGTGGCTGAAAAGACAATGAAAGACAGCTTGGTGAGTGTCCCCACAAATTCAAGTGTAAACGAGATAATCCTCATGCCACCCTCAATATCCAAAGTGAGCAGCTGTTCTGAGGTTCTCCACTGCTCTGACTTGAGATCCCAGAACGAGCCCTTCCCGGCTCTGCAGGTTTTTGGTCCACATCCGACTCACAGGTGGAAATTTTCCAGAAGCACGCAGAAGCATTTGCAGTATAATTATTACTACGATTTATTTATTTATTTTACAATTGCTTACCTGGTTCTTAGAAGAGTCCACGCACACATCCTGCCTTGTGCAGCCTGGTGGCATTCCCCATAGCGTGCACGGAGCAGGGGCTCAACCTTCTATTTCGCCTTTAGGAATGTGCCTGTGGAATCATGAACTTCGCCAGCGCCGCGTCTGCAGTATCTTTTGGCATAATACATGGCTTTAGTTTCTTTCGCCCAAAAGGGTCGTTGGCATTTGGATTGGCTGGAGATTTAACGTCTGTAAGTATCTCCAGAACCAGGGACATACTTTCTTGCATCTGCCTGAGTATGTAAAGTCTCTTGCAGATTTAATGCCCACGTCACTCAGATAATGGAGAACGGGTGAAAACTGACCAATAACTTCAATAAAGACCAGAAGGGCCCTGATCCTAAACAAACCGCTTTTCTGTGTGGTTAGCAGCTATGATTCGAGCTCATCAGGTTAATTTCAATAAAATCTCTATTTTGGAAAAAAAATGGTATCAAGAATTTCATAGAATGACTCTTAATCTAGTCTTTCTTAAGGTAAAAAACACAATTCAAAGATGCCATTTTATTGAGAACAGTAACATGAAAAAGTCCAGACCTCTTTACGGACTTTGCACTTTTTACCCAAATTCGCTCTGACCCAGAAAGTATACGAGGAAAGCCCCTTTCTGGGAGACGTAAATGGATTCTGCGATATTCAGTAAAGCAGGATTTGGAGCGGGGCATCCTCTGTGATCGTAGTTATACACGGAAAATTCGACTAGGCAGCAAGAGCACATGGCATCTGTGTGACATTGTGCGTGACGGGCGGAGCCCTGGACAGCCTGAGTATCGCAGGGCGTGGCTGGGCTCCGACTGACACAGAGAGGTTTGGTAGGGAGACGGGATGGGGACGTGCCCCCACAGGGCGTGTCGCGCCCGGGGACCGGCAGGGCGCTGTGCCCCAAGCCGAGTCCTCACCACACTGCTTTGCCCTCCCACGCGGACACACCTGGCTGCGCTGTGGCCCTGAAGTTCATCCTGACGGCGATTCAGTTCGTCCTCGCGGTGCTCCTGCCGGTGTCCATCTGCATGGAAATCTGCTACTCTCCTCGCTCTGCGCCTTCCGTGAGTGCCTCCGCCCACGTGGCGGGAAATGGTCTCAGCGCCATCTGAGGCCTTGGTGCTTATCTGAGAGGGGAAGCCCATACATCCAGCCCCCCAAAATCCACGGGAGCCCCGCCCTGTGCCCGCGTTTGTCCCCAGGCACCACACTCATGAGATACGCAGCTTTGGGGAAGGGTCCAAAGTTTGTATAAGACAGAGCGAGCGAGTGAGCGAGCGAGCGAGAGAGAGAGAGAGAGAGGACAGACCCAGGGAGTTCTGAGGCCGCAGGAGACCGAGGGCCCGCGTCACTGCAGTGCCCCACTCTCACCTGCTGTGCGTCCTTTCCCACAGGAGGAGTTCGGCTTGTTCTGCACTGACCATGAGCTCTTCGATCCTGCACCAGATCAAGACTTGGAAGAGTTCCCGGTCACACCCACACAGGTGGCTTGACACAGTTTGCCTTCTCCAGTCTTTTCCCCCCGTGCGATCCCCGCATTTCTGTTCCCTGGCCAGTCCTCACCCTCTCAGCCCTCATGGGCCCTGGCACAGGCTGAAATAGACCCAGAGTTGGAAACACAGGAAGAGACATTTTCACATTTCAGCTTCTGTCAAACACTGCCCGCTCACCTTCCCAAGTCAAATTGTATGTTTTGCTGCCTTCAGTGAATGCCAACACAGAAGACTGGGAGATTCTAGCATGTAGGTCCGTGCAATCCTGCTTGTGCCACGTGGGGTAGTGTTGGGAACGTCTGCTGTGTGTCCCCGCGATCTTGTACCATTTCAGGAAACAATGGCAGATTCAGTACAAGTTTGCATTTTAAACACTTTTGCGGAAGATTAATGTGTTAAGTACTGTATAGTTTCTGACTTGGAAAACGCAGAACACAGACATTCTATAGAACCACATGAAGTGATAGCCAGAGTTGGGGGAAGGGAGACGGAGGGGGTGGGAGGGTCAAAAATGGGAAGGGATTGTAAAGTTGATATGATGCATATGTGCATGAAATACCCAAATTCATTGTAAACACTGTGCATTACATACGTATATTAATAAAAATAGTGGGGAAAACCCAACAACAACAGGAATTTAGAAGTGCCACGTGTGAGTTTAAAAAGAAAGGTTCTTTTTCCAGAAAGGAAACTCTAGCATAAGGAAAATTCAGATTTCGTACTGTGAGGATTTACTACTGACCACAGACACACTGAATTTTCATAGCCATTTTTTTGTGCTTGGTGACACACTGGAAATACTTTACAAGGAAAAGGTGCTTTCTGAGGGTGAGTAAAAAGTGCTTCCAAGTAATTCAGACAACAAGAAGCTCTGTAATAATATTGCAAAAAGAAAAATGAACATGTTCCAATAAAGTATAACGAAATTTTTAATGAAAGTTTAAACTGAATATCGGTAATAAGAGAAGCGTGCATGTGAATAGGTGCAAAATATAATTCAAATGTAAACAAATATGTGAATTTCAGGAAAGCTATGAAGATTAGGTGTAGTTTTCACAACTGGTTTTGTTCCTTCTTCTGACTGTGGACGGACGTGGCTGAGAGCGGCCAGCAGCCGCCACACCGAAGCTGAACTCAAGACTGTCTTCAAGTTTCCGCTACTGGCTCAACTAACCCACTGCCCTTAGTTTTGCTCTCAAAACTAAAAATTTAAATTTATTCTACAATTTAGACTAAGACTAAATGCAGACCAATATCCCGCCAGAGCGTAACGCATCAGTTCCCTACTCCAGAGGACAAAGATGTATCGTACTCTGCGGGTGGCGCAGGCCCGTCACTCCAGCGTCGAGGAGGCTGAGACGGGAAGATTGGGAGCCCAGCCTACACAGCGGAGCCCTGGTCCGCAGGCGAAGCCTCTGGAGCCTGGACTTTTCTGTTTACATCCCCATTCTCATTCTGGCCTTGCGTGCTCCGCCCAGAATGGCCCACCGCGCTCTGGCTCCGGTGTTTGGCCCCCGTGGGCTATGTGGAGCCGAGAAAAGCTGGTCCACTTCTTTAACATCGTGCAACTGAGTTGCAAAAGCAAATCTCAGAGCAACCTTACAATGTTTTAGTAAAGTTTACTGATCTGTGTTGGCCACTTTCAAATCCACTCTGAGCGGCATCTGGCCTGCAGACTGCAGGCTGGACAGGCCTGATCTCCGCTTCCCCAGCCGCCTTCTCCTGGCACCGCTGCAGTTGGCTTTGTGTTGACATGTCCTCACGGGACAATTGTAGACACGCTGTGTTTCCCTCCAGGAGATGCGTGATTCATCGGCAGTTGCTGGCGTTCACTCTGCCCAGGATGCAGCTGTCGTTACCTCTGTGACAAAGCACCAGCCTGCCCGGTTCTGGCCGCCCTCACCTCGTCCGGTCACGTACCTTTCGCTGCTCTCTTCTCTCTCTTGTTCAATTGTGACTCATTCTCCATAATTAAGATTTCAAATTCGTTCCATTTTAGTGTGATTATATTTGTTTTAATGAGCCAAACGGTATGTACCTGGTGAGTTGTACAGAGGTGTTTTACCCTTTGCAGGTCCACGTGTGCAGTACGTCAACATAAGAAAAGCGTCTACGGTCCCAGTGACGCCAGTTGATAACACCCAGAGGTTCTGCCTATGGAACCCACGTGCAGTATAGCTAAACACGGAGCTTCTACAGCTTGGGGAGGGCCAGTTGCTCCCTTCAGTAGATTTGAAACAGACAGGACAAGGGTACAACAGGTCACTCCTTACTGGTAGGGATGGAGAAAGATGCCAGTGGAGACAAAAAAATATTTTTTGCTCCTATTTTAAAAACTACCCCCCAAGTTACTGTGACTCGTGCAAGGAAGACTGAAAGTGTTGAAATTTCTCATTATTTACCGTCGCCACAACGGTTACATGTTATGGAAGAACTCGGAGTAGAGAAGACCACACTTGCTGCTTTCCCCCCAAGTTAGAGTGTGACACGGCAACCCCTTAGGGTGTGTAGAAATATTCCCCGATGGCTCTGAAGGCCGTGATTTCTGAGGCAGAGCTGACCAGCAGATCCTGTCTCTACTCGGTGGCTCTTCTATCAGATTTGAAGACAGAGTGCACTTGCACTCCCATTTCTAGAACTGTTTTTCGGGTAGTAGGGATGGATGAGACAAGTTGAAGGCTATTTAAGACTCTCATTGCGAGGAAAATGTGAATCTTAGAATGAAGGAGGGGACAGGCCAGACCCTTCCTCTTTACGGGATGATTCCAAGAGGCTCTCTAACCAAAGCTTTCTAGTATCTAATAAGCCTTGCACTTACAATTCAAAGTAAACCCATAAATGAAGAGCAAGCTATTTCCTAGCTAGATTTATAGGGAGTGTAAAAAGAAGAATTACACTTTTTCCTTAAAAAAAGAAAAGGCTGTGTAGAGGTTTGGTGCTCAAAATTGTGGTGGCTCTATCAGGAGGCTGAGGGTATAGCTCAGTGGTTAAAGCGCTTGGCCTAGCATGCTCAAGGCCATGAGTTCCATTCCCCAGCAGCATGTAAGCTGGGTTTGGTGGCATATTCTTGTAGTCCCAGCACTTGGGAGGCTAAGGCAGGACGATCGCCAAGAGTTCAAGGCCGGCCTGGCCTCCACTGTGAGTTCAGGACCAATGTGGACTACAGAGTAAGACCCTACCTCAAAAAAAAAAAAAAAAAAAAAATGCATCTCTCTGTGTGGGAGAGATAAAGGATTATTTCTGTCCAAGGGACAAACCTTAGCTCATGTGCAAGAAACCCAGGCCAGGAAAGCGTCGTTTAGGGCCAAGCGTCCTTATCTCCCGATGCAGGAGGACACTGTCTAATTAAGTAAAACTCACGTGTGGTGACACTCAAAGTCCACAGTTTATACAGCGTCTGGATGAGATGTTGACCCTGGGCTCCTTGGCGGCACAAGAGAGAGTTTCCAAAACAAGATCGTAACGCAGTGATGTTTCCTGGTCTTGAGACGGTGCTTAGTGAAGACTGAACAATATTTTGGGTAGGGGTAAGTACCTCTAAATTTTGTATGCATGGCATGTCCTTAGGCTGTAAGAAGGTATGTCCTTCTATGCCAAACCCCTAGGTTCATAGTAGATTTTTTGGAGTTGTCGACTGGTAAGAACTCTTACAAGTCAATTAATCTCGTGGGAAGGGTAGGGCTCTCTGTTTAACAACTCCATCTTTCTCCGTGGTCTTTGCTCTTTACATGGAGTTTCCTGACTTTCTTAATGCAGACACGGTGTTAAAATTATAGGGAGCCATAAAACTCTATAAATGTACTTGAAAAATACTCAAGTCATGCCAACACTGCAAAAAAAGCCTAAAATCAAATTCTGCTTTAAATATGCAGGGAACTAAAGTACCTCCTTGCTATAGTTTCAATCTTGAGGGTCCCCCAAAAGCCTCATGTGTTTGGAACAGAGTGTTATCGGGAGATAGGGCCTGGGTGGACAGGGTAGTTGCTTGGGGTTTAACTTGGAAAAATTGTGTGAACTTGTTGAGAGCAGAATTTTCAGGTGTGTGTTGTGGATCTGTGGCCAGAAAATGGGGAAGGGACACCCACGTGCTGGATGGGTGAGTGGGGTCGGGTGCGTGGCCACTGGCAGCATTGAGGGAAGGAAGGAAGGAAGGAAGGAAGGAAGGAAGGAAGGAAGGAAGGAAGGGAGAAGAAGAAACATTATAGCAGCTTCTTCCTGGGAAAGCGCTAGCCTCAGGCAGGCCCTGACTTCTCCAGCTCCGCTTAGCCTCTGACTGCAGTGAAGCAAGCAGCTCTCCAGCCTCTGTCTCTGCCGCGTGCCTTCCCGTTTCCGGCTGCCATGTGAATGGACTGTGTGAGACCTTCTGAAACTGGGAGGTGAATAAGTGTTTCCTCCCTTAGATTGTAGATGCTGGGTATTTTGTCTCAGCCCTGAGAAAGCAAGTAAGACATCCCTCAGTGACCTCAGGGTAGGGCTCCGATTCCCTTGGGGCTGCTCTAGGGCTTTCTTAACTCATATTCACTTTCTAATTTTTCTGTCAGTGTGAAAACTTTGACCCAGAGTGGCCTAGGGGCCAAGACCTGGAATTAGAGTCTCCACATCTTTGCACCCATGCGGAGGGTGGTCTTGACACGGGGAAGAGCGCTTCAAACCAGAAATCCATGGAAAGGAGGTTGCGAGTTTTCTTTTTGTGAAAATTTCTAGCAACAGACGCGCCACTGTTAGCCCAGAAAGTCAGTATTTTTTTTTTTTCTTGCTTTTGATGTGAATTGAACCCAAGAAACTGGGGAGTACAAAACCAAGACACAGGAAGCTCTGTGTGCGAGTCTGCGTGCCTTCTTGCAGTAGCGATCAGAAGGAGGAAACATGTGTGCGTTGTCATTCGTCTGAAGCTAAGTATAAGGCCACAGAAGTCTGTGCAACAAAATCGTTGCTGCGCTCAGCTTAGCACAAGAGCTGTTAGAGGAAGGAAGACAAGAAATTCGTGAGGTGGGAAGACAGCCTGGGCACCTGCTGGGGACAAGGGCAAGAAGATGGAACATGGAGGGGGGGACTCTACCCGAAGGCGTGTCAGCGGTGTTAAACGCTAATGGTCCATGTGCGATTTCAGAATCCACACCAGCTCAAGTATGCCCACGGCATCTTTTTCCAAACATAGTCTCACTGAAGAAACAGCAACATTCATGTTCTCAGAATAAAAGGCATTAATTTCACTAAAAATTAACAATAATTTTAATAATGAATGCATGTATGAAAATATTATTACTCATTTTGTTTGGAAGTGCTTTTTTGTATTTCTTATTAAACTAGATTAAATTCATATGCCGTATGTCATGTACTGTAGAACTGAAACAATCTTGAAGTACAAGGAAAAATATTCAGTTTCCTATAACTTCAGCTAAGAAAAGAAACGTGCAAAAGACAGAGTGGCTTTCCGTTATGGTCAGAATAGCAGAGTTGGTGCCAACCTAGATGTAAACTCAGGATGGTCTGTGTCTTCAGAGAGAACATGTGTTATGATGGAGATTGAAATTGCTCCTAACACGTGAGGACCGCTTGTCAAATTCCCGTGGGGGGCCTGGAGACAGAGGAGCTGGGCTTGGGCGCAGGTGGGTGAGGTGGCAGCCACTGGACGTTTGGACCTGAATGTTGAAGCACAGTATGTGTTCTGGGTAGTCAGCGCCACCAACAGAAACCAAAATCGAAGAGGGGGCCAGGCCAGCTGCCTTGCGGCTCACTGAAGATGGCGTTGCCGTTTCTTGGAGTCGCCAAGAAGCACAGAGGATCCACCCGGAAATGACCATGGTGGGTGTTACGTGTGTGAGAAACCTCACGGACTTCCAAACTTAGAAAGCGCCTGTTTCGCCTCACGTCTCTCCGGGACAGAAGCACTAGGACTGTGGCTGGTGTTTTTGAGCTTCAGCTCTGTCCTCCTTCGACTGCTCACTATCATTTCCAGACGCTGAGTGCATGCACTTGATTTCGGTCCTGAGCCACCAGTTCCCGTTGAGGTAGTTATTCACTCCGTACGTCGCCTTTCCGGGGCTTCATACAGCAGACGGGGCCTGTTCCGAGATGGCCAAGACACAACGGTGGTACTTAGGAAATTCCAGTGCTGCTCAGTGACTGCACCTATTATGCAGCCTGAACTCCAGCTCTTGGGCCAGCGGCTACCCTTACTTTGACATGTTCGTGTGTGGTAATGTTGCATGTGATCAAAGGGACTGAACTTCACCTGTCTTTTCCAGGACACCACACCTTCCATCTTCAGGAGGACCAGTGGATGTGAAATTTTATGTAATCAGACACACAACTGCTGACACTCAAGGCGGGGACCTGGTCGTACACCTGAGCCGCGTGGGCCAATGGCTTCCTCTCTACGTGAAGAAAGCAGGAGGAAGAATGCCACTAGGAAACTGGGATATGTCTTTGGGGTGAGAATTTTTAAGTTTTTATGTTTCAGGTGGCTTTATACTCCCCTATATTTGTTCCGGGTCAGGTTGCTGGATCACCGCATAGCCATGGAAAAGCTTCCACTTAAGAGCGTATATTTGCATTTAAATGAAGAGTGCATATACAATATGTAAAAATTTCTACCATTTTTATTTTGACAATCTTTAGCATTAATCTAGACCTCAATATTAACAGAATTTCTCACGTTAATGAAGTCCTATACTAATCAGAGCATCCTAATTTGTGCAGAGAGTTGTCTTTATGGTGACTTTTCCTCCATTAGCTAAAATCCGTGTTCTCCCTCTCTAGACCTTCCAAGTGACATTTGCAGTGGCACTGATGGTCCTGTGGACAGTAACTGTCTCCAATTCCTCTCGTTATAATCTGTCTGTGACACAGTTCTACCCCGTGTTACCCTACTTCTACCTTTTGGTACCAATCGTTGTAAGTAAATGCAAATACTTCTGATTTGTCTGTTACTTTAAACATGCATATGGTTTTAAAGTAGAGTGTTCATGTATTAATTATGACCCCGGCGTCTGAGGAAGAACTCCGGGAAGCATTTGGTCACGGGGAGAGTGGCGATCACGTATGTCCAGACTGACTCATTTCCTTACGTTTTTGACACAGTATGTCGTGGCCGGGATTCTGACAATAGCAGCAATAAGGACAGGCAACGACAATGTGGTGAGTGCCCCCGGGTCTCTGAAGTCTCCAACAGATAAGCACACATGCCCCTTGGCACCCCAGGCCAACCGCACTCCTCAGATGTCCCACAGCTCCTAACACTTCCGGGCACGTTCCCTTCCCAGCACCGTCACGGCCTCCGTCTGGCTTACAGGTGCCAATCTGTGAACAGCACACTGACGCAGCTGAATTGCTTTTTGGGATTTTCAATTTGATTTCTATTTTAATGAACTGTGCATGCATATGCATGCGCGCGTGGAATCATACACACACACCCACGCTTGTGGGACCACGCGGACAGGTGCCCGGTGTTCCTTTCGCCCTCAGTTTGTCGCCTGCGTGCTGGCGCACGTCCTGAGCACCGTGTTCGCGGGGGTGCTGACGGTGATGCACTGCCTGGACGCGTTCGAGCCCACAGGGACACCGGCCATGTTAGGTGGAGACGTGACGTCCGTAAGTACTTCCAGATCTCGGGTACGTTTTCTCGGCGTTTCTGTACACACGACAATTGCCCTGCAGATCTTATCCTCAGCTCAGACAGGTGAAAGGCCAGGTTAAGAGTGATAATCTGCCTAGAGTCCGCCAGAGCCCCGGCCGCGCGGGGGCTAAGTGCTGGGCACATCGTGTGAGCCGAGATTAAACACCTGCTCAGAAAGAAAATAAGCAACCCGAGGAGCTCGTTTAAAGACTTTCGTCTGAGTCGTCCCGCAGGTGCAACCCAGGCTCCTGAGGGCTCTGCTTCACCCAGATCAGGGAAAATCCAGGTTCCGCGGCAGCAGGTGTCGCCCCAAGTCGCTGCGACGCGGTAGACGCAAAGGAGGGCGCATGACTGTGAGGGGCACGGGCTGCACCTGGCCGTGGGCAGGCAGGGACAGCACGCAGCCCTGAGGGCGCCGGCGATATCCGTTTTCCTGGTATTGTAAGAGGACACGGCTGTGCACGCCACGTCTGCGTGTCGCGGGCTTCTTTTATTTTAGAGATGAGGAGATGGAATGGGGCCTGTCCCCGAGGAAGGACGGAGAGGAAGTTCTGCCGCGGCCCAAACCGGCTCCTCACAGGTCTCTCTTTTCCCCCCCGCCATGGTTTGCCTGGACACCGCCCTGCCCTGACCAAGTTCATCCTCACGGCGTGTGAGCTCGTGTTCCCCTTCGTGTGGTTCTGCTGCGCAACCTGCCTCAGCCTCTGCGTAAGTGCCGGGGGCTGGGCGCGCCCCTCGCGGCCTGGGTACCGTTTCTGCTTACCCCATTGCTCCTGAGCTTGGGCTCCAAGCCTCCTTTCGTGTTGCAAGACTCCGCCAGGATCCCCTGTTCCCAACTGTTGGCCCTGAGAGTCGCAGGCTTCAGCTTCGGGGGCAGAGCGCCAGCCGCAGCGACGCGCAGGGGTGACTGTGGCAGCACCGTCTGGGTCTCAGGGCATGAGGCCACCCGGACAGAGGAGCCCGCGCGCTGCGCTCTCACCTACTGTGTGCCCTGTTTTCCCTGCACAGAGACTTGCTTGACGGAGAAGCTGTCATGAGCTCCCCACACCTGCGTGGGTTCCACCACAGTGGAGGCCTCCTTCCCTGCCGGGCGGTGCGACGTGCCACCTTCGTCTTTGCTGCTGGGCCTTTCCCGTTGCACTGTCCATTAGAACAGCATCTGTAGGATAAAATGGCGCTGAGGTGTCGTGGGGAGAATAAAAGTCACTGGTCCGTTGATGCTGGCTCGTTGGTCTCCTACTGCCTCATATGATTTTATCTGGACAAGGGAAGTGAAGCACTTAACTTTTGTGCACAGAGCTGGTCCCACTTCATGTCTGTATTAGCTTGGATACTTTCAAAAGGCAGGATTTGCAGAAATTATAACAGAAAGGATCTATTTGGAAGGCTTACAAGTCTGAGGATAGAGACAGTCCAAGATGGTGGCCTGCCCGGGCGAGAGCTGGGGGGTCTGATGGCTGCTCAGCCACGAGGCAGATCTCCTACCTGGGATGGCAGGGAGGCTGGTGGGGGTCTGCTGCGGATCCCTGTTGTTCAAAGAACAACGGCGGAGACCGGAGGCTGAAGACTGGACATCAGCAACAAATAGGCAGGTGCAAGTCCCCGCGGGAGCGAATCTGTGGCGGAGACGCACAGCGTGGAGTAGGTCGGCATCTGTGCACAAGCGCGAAGGCCAGAGCTTTGCCAGAGGAAGACCCTGTAGCGATCTTTCTTCCCCCTTCCTTTTATGCCATTTGAGTCCCAGTTGGGCCTCCCACAGCTGGTTAGTTTTCTTCCCTCATTCACAGGCCCACAAATCACTCCCACTCTAAGCCAGGCTGGTTCTCAATTCCCAGTCTGGGCGTGGTTCCCAAAACCCTACTCTAGGCGCGGTTCTGACTACCTCAAGTTGACGTAATCTCTCCAGCAGTCACAATATTCTTCTTGTCATAAGTAGGTATCAAAGCCGTATTAACTAAAATAGTACAAAGATCACATAAAAACGGACAGATGCACCGATGGATCAGATAAAAACAGCATTCTCAGCAGTAAAGACCAGCATATTAAATCAGTTAATCATCAAAAAGGGTACCAAAAGGACTTGATATGGAAAAAGGGAGGTAGTGTGTTCCATGGATGGTCCCGGGAGCGTTTCACACTACATGAACGTGTTAGCTCCACAGCTGGACTGTGCATGGGCAGCTACACCGGAGGACATTTTTCTGACACATTCTCCACAGATTATGAATTTCTATGTCATGTAAACTTGTTAAATCAATTTGATATAAACACCATTTAAAACATAACTGTGTCAAAATATTGTGTTACCACATTACTATATTAAACTCTTATTTTATGGATGAGGTGAACATTAATTTAACAAAACAATTTAAAATCAACTATTTCTTATCTTCTGACTAGGAAATAGACAGAGTTCTTTATTTTATAACAAATACAAAAAAGACTTCTAAATATTTATGGAAATTTGGAAAACTAGAAGCTGCTTAATAATTTTACAAAGAGAAAAACAAATAAATGTGAAATTAAAATGTTCTAATAATGTAACTGAACAAAATTTTTGTTCAGCTTTTAAGCTGAGTATTGGCAATAGATTTAACATGCATATAAGTATGTGCAAAGAAATGACTGACATAAATTACATGTAAGTATACATGTGAATTTCAGGAAAGTTATTTAAAGATCAAATGCAATTTTCCTACCTGCTTTCTGCCTCTTTTACTTCTGACTATAGGTCTGGCTAAAAGCAGCTAACAACAGCCGTATGCCAAAGCTGAATTTGGGCCGCCTTGAAACTTCCAGATTAATTGGTCCACTGCCCTAATCTCAGTCTCCTGGGAAGTCCCAGGACGTGACCAAAACGTAGACGAATTTTCTGCCAGGGAGTTAGACACACATCTGGTCTCCTGAGCTCTATCCAGAATCACCAGCCAGGCTCGGGCTCCATCGGCCCTGGGAATGCATGTCCAACCTCTTGGCCTCCATGGGCCACATGGAGCAAGCAGGAAGCTTGGGCCACATACATAATGCAGGTAGTGTAACTGAGTTGCAAAAGAAGTCTCAAGATAATCTTACAGTGTTTTAAGAAAGTTTACCAACTCGTGTTCAAATCCATTTGGAGCCACCCTTGGCCCGTGCCACCTGCCGTCTGTGAGGCAAAGGTGGCTCGGAACAGATGTGAACGTGAGCCACGCTGCTCAAACTGTTCTCAACTGCTTTTCTAAGTTTGCTCGGCATAGCGCAGTTGCAGGTGGCTCAGTATTAACATGTTTTTCCTGGGCAATCTTAGATGTTTTCCTCCGAGACATACAATTAATAGGCAGTAGGCAACATTTACTCTGCCGGGGTGAGCTGTCTTTCTGTGTGTGTGATGCTGATGGCCGTGATCTGCCCTAATTTTGTTTGTATTTCTCTTTTTCAGTAATGTATTTTCACTATTCTTTACTTTCTCTTATTCAGCTATTATTCACTCGATAACTAATAATTCAAATTCATTTTATTTTAGGATGGCTATATTTGTTTTAATGAGCCAAACAGGGAGCTGTATAAGGTTGTTTTACACTTTAAAAATCTACCTATGCGGAATGTCAGTGCCAAAAATCAAAAATGGCATGGCCATGACGATGCTTGCAAGTAACCAGTTGACACTCGGCATTCTCTCATATTAACCTTACTGGCAGCAGAGCTAGACGCCAAACCTCTCCAGCTTGGGAAGGGCAGGTTCCTCCCTTTGGCAGCTTTGAAACACACAGGACAAGGTAGAATAGGTCACTTGCCATTGGTAGAGTTGTAAACAGAAGCCACTAGAAACGCCTCCTAACTGTCTAATATGAGAAACCCAGACCACAATTATTTCGTAGAACTAATAATGGGAATTGGAGGGAAGAGAGTGGGGTGGGAAGGTTGGAAAGGGATAAGGGAAGTATTTTTAATTTTGCCAGGAGATGTATATGCACAAAATACTCAAGATCAATGTAAATGTTATGTATTACATCTATACATATCCAAAAATGGGAAAAAATAAATAAAATCAAGAAAAGAAAGAAACTGGTAGAGATTAAAATATCTTCAGTTCCTGTTGAAAAAACTCTTTCTAAAATTACTGTGATTCGTAAAAGGAAGATTAGAAGCACCGAAATCCATTGATATGTCCTCTAGTAGTGGTAGCTACCTATCTTGGAGGAACTCAGAACAGAGAGGATTAAGTTTTCTGGTTTTTTTTTCCAACTTTGAACCAGCAAATCCTTTAGTGTATATACATACATTCCCTGATGGCTTTGAAGGCTGTAATCTCAGAGATACGGATGGCCGGCAGACCCCTTCTGCACTTGGTACTCCCTCTACTGGACTCAGAAATACTGTGCACTCTTTCCCTGTAATTATTTTTCAAGTGGTAGAAATTGGTGAGGGAAACGGAAAGGTATTTAAGACTGTGATTGTGAAGAAAATACCAATCTTGAAGGATGGTAACAGCAGACATCTTTCCTCATTGCAGGACTATTCCAAGAATCTCTCTAACCAAAGCTTTCTGTTAGCTAAGGAACCTTGCATTTGTAATTTGAAATAAATTCATAACTGAGGAGCAAGTTCTTTACCAGCCAGATTTACAAGGAGTATGAAAAGAGGAATTTGAATCTTTCTTAGGAAGAGAAACGGATGAGTAAGTTTGGCATTCAAAACTGGCTTTCTTTGAAAGAGACATAAAGGATTGTTTCTGTCCAAGGATGGTAACTTAACTCATCACAGAAACCCATATGCAAGAAACTCGAAGCCAGGAAAGTGCCACCTGAGGTCACACGTTCTTATCTCCTGAAGCAGGAGGAGACTCTGTCTAGTTGAGTGAAACTGGCGTGTGGTGGAACTCAACCCCCACAGTTCGCGCTGACCCTGTGCTCCTGGTGGGGACTCCTGGAGAGGGTTCCAGAAACAACACAGGGCAGTGATGTTCCCTGGGCTTGAGAAGATGCTTAGTGAAGACTGAACAACATTTTGTGGTAGAGGTAAGTACTTCTTCTAAATACTTTTATTCGTGGTGTTTCTTAGGCTGTAAGATGCCACGTCCCTACATGCCAAACTCTCAGGTTCATAATAGATTTTTGGAGTGGTTGACAGGTAGGAACTCTTACAAGTTTATGAAAGTCACATTGTGTCCATGGTCACTGCTCTTTGTAGGGAGCTCCCTGACTTGCTTACTGTAGACACAGTGCTACAATTGTACAGAGTCACAGAGCTCTGTAAGTGTACTTGAAAATGGTTCAAGTCATATCAGCATGGTAAAAAGCATAAAAATCTTTGCCTAAAATCATATTCTGTCTTGTTCCGCATTTTATTAACATGTATTATGCAATACATAATGTTTACACTAACTTGAGTATTTTTTTGCACATAAAGCCTCAAAATTATTTGTCTTATAGATAAGTAGTACTCCATTGTGCATATATACGCCACAATTCTTGCACCCACTGGTCTGTGGATGGGTATTTTGGTGTCCTCTACATGTTTGCTATTGTTAGCTGTGCTGCTATGAACATGGGTATGCATGTATTTCGTTAGTATGATACTTTATAACTTTTTTTGGAAAGATTCTGAGAAGAGGTATCACCGGGTCGAAGGGAATATTTATTTTCAGCCTTTTAAGGACTTTCCATACTGCTCTCCACAGTGGTCGTACCAGTTTACAATCCTACCAGCAGTGTAAGATGACTTCTCCTGGGAATGAGTACGGCTGTGTGCAGAACAGTGTAAAGAAAGCGAGATATGTTCTAGGGGTAAGCGTAAAGGCTGGTGTGTTTGAGGAGCTTCACACTCCCCTAACTCCCCCCACCCAAGGGCATGGCTAAGCTTTCCAGTTGCTGGGACTCAGTGCCTTACACTGGCAAGGTAACAGAGGGGAGGCTTGGCACGGCTAGTACTTCCAGGAGATTCTGTCCGTGACCAGTCGGCACTGGGGCAAGAACATCGTCGCAGGGGGACTTGGTGAGGCAAAGGTCACGTGGAGCAGGGAGCAGGGCCAGCAGGAAGGGCTGAGGGACCAGGTGCCGGCCCAAGGCTGGCCTCCAGAGCCACCCAGACACAACCAAACATGGGCTCCACCAGTCCTGCCAGCAGCTCCCGAGCAAATCGTGTTGACACAATCCCCAAATCGCTTGGCATGACCATAGAAAGACTCCCACGAAATATATATATTTCCCCGTATTAAGTCTTGTAAAAACTCCTAACTTGGTGGTCATTTTCTCTAGGAGTAACGTCTATTCCTCCTGCATCAAAGCCACTTTCCCTTCCTCTAGATGCTCCAGGTGACGTTTGGCATGGCACTGATGGTCCTATGGGCAGTAATTGTCTCCGGTTCGTCTCGTTATGATCTCTCTGTGGCCCAGTACTACCCTGTGCTGCGCTACTTTTACCTTTTGGTACCAATCATTGTAAGTCACTCAAATATTTTTGACTTTTCTATTACTTTAAGTATAATCCTGAAGGATCTTTTTCTGGTGTGGGAGATTGAACCCAGAACCTTCACTCTGAGCTACATTTTACTGTTTGGTCGAATCTCTCTACGTTTCTAAGGTGCACAGGCTGGGCTCGAACTTGCTGTCCTCCTGCCTCGGCATCTCAGCCCTGGGGTGGCAGGCTGTGCCGCTGGGCCTGGGAAAAATTGTTTTAACTTATTGCTTATAGACCCAGAGTTGGGGAGGAACGTTGAGAAGCACTTGGCTACTCGGCTGTAGAAAAAGTAGACAGAGACGATGCGTTCCCCGGATAACACGTGTATCCCTGTTTTTATACAGTATGTCACGGCTGGAATCCTCACAATTGTTAATGAAAAGATAACAAAAGACAGTGTGGTGAGTTTCCCTGTGGTTTTAAAAATCTAAAGCAGATAAAATGCGTATCTTCCCAAGTGAACAGCTCTCCCAGATCGCCCACTCCTTTGACTTGAGGTCCCAGAGTGACTCCTGTCCTCAAGTGACAGGCCAGTTACTTGTGCCTGGCTCCCAAGCGCAAGCTGACCTCGGCACGCAGAAGCATTTGCTGTGTTTCTCATACATTTCAGTTTATTCCTGTTTTGGTGGCACGCCCCCCTCACACCGGCGCAGCCATGTGCCAGCGTCCTCGGGGCCCGAGTAAGGACCCGGTTTCCGTTCTGTCCATCAGTTTGTCTCCTGCTGCGGGATGTGCGTCGGGAGCGCCATGTTTGCCGCAGCCTTGACGGTCATGCACGGCTTAGACTTGTTTGGATCGACAGCGGCGCTAGGTGGAGATATAACATCTGTACGTATCCCCGGTCTGCACATTTACCCACACGTGCAATGCGCCCTGTCAAGCTTAACCTCATTTCAGGCAGCTAGCAACGCACATGTGAAAACTGAGAGACCCTTTGAACAGAGCAGCCATGGCCTGAGTCCAGACCGTCGAGTATTGAGCATGTTGTGTGAAGATGAACACAGCCTCTGTGCAGGGAGAAAACAAATGTCACTGGGGAATTCAATTGTTGATTTTTATTCTAGTCTTTCTTAAGATAAAACCATGACCGCTTAACAGCTGTGTAACGCAGAACAGTGCTATGGAGAATCCAGACTCCTCCTGAGAGTGGGCGTGTTTACAGTAGCAGGGACACAGTAGCTATGTGATGGAATTAGGCATACATGCTAACATGTTCTCTAACTGAGACACTTCAATGAGGCATGTTTCACAAGAAGAAAGCCCATTCGTGTGTGTCGCGTGGGGAGGACGGGGCTGTGCGCTCGGAGGCCGTGCAGTTCCCTCCTCGGTCCTGTTCCATCTTACAGACAGACGATGTGGGTAGCAAAAGAGAGTTAGATACTTGCTATGTAGCGCTGGTCCCTGTGTCAGGACCGGCAGGACCTGTGCCACCACCAAAGCCCCCTCTTCACGGTTCTCCACGTTTCTCTCCCACGTGGTTCCCGTTGGCACCGCCCTGTGATCGTGAAGTTGGTCCTCACGGTGTTTCAGCTCCTATTCGCTGTGCTGCTCTGCGTGTCCCTTCTGGTTGAATTTGAGTACTTGTCCTCGGTAAGTGTCTCTGGACTACAGGTCTAGAGATGACCTCTGCCACTTGATAGTCACCTTCTACGCTTATTTAAGAGATGACGAGGATGGGTTCCCTGTGCTGTGGGTCCTTGCTGAGCTTCCCCACATCCCTCCACGTGGAGCTTGGCTCCCTGTGTAAGACCTGGGTGACACCTTGCCTCCCAGACAGGCAGCCCCCATCCTGTCCCAGCCGAGGCAGCCTGGCTTCTCCAGCCCTGACAACTTTGCTGGGCCCAGCAGTTGGCCACCTCATGTGACAGCCCTGACACCCAGCAAAGACTTGTCTTTCTTAACCCGTAGCCCACCTACCTGCTTTCCCAACCTATCAGGAAACTCTGCTTGGCCTTCTGCCAATCCTCAACCCACTCACCAGCTAAACAACCCCGTCTCCAGCTCTCGTGCTAGCTAATCCACCCACACTCTATAAAAGCTCTGTTCATCCACGATCGCCCTACTTATCCTCTTTACCCCTTACACATTATGCCTGAAACCTGCCTTATGCCTGGACCTGCTACCCAGGCATAAGGTCGTGGAGGTCTCACAGGCCTCACATCTGGACCTACTACACAGATATAATACCGTGGGGCTCACACCTGGACCTGCTAGACAGGCATAGGGTCAGGGGCAGCACACTTTCACTCCAAACTCTCTTGCTACTGCTAATACTTTGGGTTCTTCTGGACTTCTTCTTTGACCAACAAAACCCCCATGTCACGTGGCAAATTCCTGTGACTACCCGCCAGCACTCGCTTTGTCCCTGGGAGTCACACTCATGGGATTAGACAGGGACCAGAAAGGAGCTTCAGGGGTGGGAATAAGGTTTATATCAGTGACAGAGAAAACGTCACTGGACCCAAGGAGATCCAATGGCATGAGGAGTCCTAGGCCCTGGTCACGGCAATACCATGTGCGTGTCTGCTATGTGTCCTGCCTCTCCACAGGATTAGGTTGATTTACTCCCCATCGGACATGAGCTCTCCAGATGTGACTTGTACCAGATCATGATGCTGAGAGGCCACTGTCCCACCCACTTCAGATGTTGACCTCGTGTGGTTGCCCTGGTTTTCCTGTTGCCTGATCCAGCATGTCAGTGTTCGTGTAATAAAGATAGGCCAAAGTACCACGAAGAGAATTAATGTCATGGATTCGCTGATGTTGACTTTGCTGTGTCTCCTCCTCTGCTTCTTAATGGGATTAACTTTGAATATGGGAAGCAAAGTGTAGAATTTGTCTACGTAAAGCTGATGACATCACACAACCTGTTTGCATTAACATCGAGATGTCTCCAGAGGTGTGTAGGCATTGACAGACTCTGGTCTCCACCAGGGTGGAATGTTTCAGGTTGAGAGATTCTTACCAATTCTTGGGGAAACTGTTTGCTATTTTTATTATAATTTTTCAGGTACACAATATTGTATTATGTGAACATGTACATAATAATAAAATAATAATCATCTTGAATTCAGGAGACTAGCTGCATGGTTTGGATCTAGCGTGTTCCCCAAAAGCCTCATGTACCTGTGGATATTGTTTACATCGGGATGCAGGGCCTGGCTGCAAGGGGCAGATGCTTGGGGCTTGGCCTGGAAGAGTGACCCCGCCCTTCCTCTCAGACCTGGTTCTGTTCTCCCGTGCCACGAGGAGCTCTTTCTTCAGCCCCAGCCCTGCCCACGTGTTTCTACCAATGCCAGCCACCCATAAATGAACTGAGACCTATGTAACTACAAGCTAAAATACATCTTTCCTCCCTAAAGTTGTGGATGTCGGGTATTCTGTCCCAGCAACAAGAAAGTAACTAAGCCAGACATTGGTGCCAGACATGTTAGGTCATTGCTGTGGTTTTAATTGATCATGAGTTTTGAAAGCTTTTGGAACTAGTTAGTGGGAGGAGTTTGGAAAGGTTTGAGGATACCAGCTGGAAAAGTTTGGGGGAGCTCTGAGCCAAGCTTGGTGGGAGATTCAGAAGGTCAGAATGCTGATAGAATTGTGGATCGGGAAGGCCAGGCTCAAAAAGTTTTGGGTGGGAGAGAGAACTGTGTTGGCAAGTGGCCTAAACACCACGTGAGATGCTCTGAAAGAAAGTTTGTCAGCATTTTGTCTAGGTCCAGAGACTTTGCCTGAAAGTGAGATTAAGTGTGGTGAACTACTTAATCTCATGGAGGAAATTTCATGGTAGCCTGATACTCAGGCTGTCACATGGTTTCTATTTGCAGTTTTCAGCCAACTCTATGGCCAAAGGCAGGAAAAAATAGCAGAGAAAACGATATAAATTTCACACCCAGCAGCCAGGATAAGATGTGAGAAGGCCGGGTTCCAAAGGCCCCGGTGGCACCTCCCTGACTGTGTTACTGGTTGCACCCCACAGGGTCTCTCATTTGGGGAAGCTTCACTCACTGCCTGCAGCTTTTACCTGCAGATAATCCTATTTCCAGCATCTCAAACCCTTTGGGATCTCCAATATGCCATCCCTATTACAGGCAGCCTGACTGGCATCTAGGTCCTGTTTTAGAATCTGGGTAAAAACCATCATGATGTCATATCTCTGAAATTTTGCACACTAGTAAAACCAGGACCTTGTGGACACCAAGACAGGGCAGCAGTGGGAACAGTGTCCAGGCCTTCTTGAATCACGACTTCTGAGGTCTCTAAGCGCCTGGATGGCTGATCACTCAATCACTATAGGGTAAACAAAACAAAACAAAACAAAACAGCAACAAAACAAACAAAAATACTTTCCAGGGGGATCCTTCAGAGAGGGGGGTTTCCAAATGAAAGGTTTGTATGTTGTGCCCAACAGAAGCCTTCTGAGCCTGGCCTTTACTGCCCACGTTCCCATCGGTATTGTAGCCTTCTCATTCCTGACCCGAATCATGGCTCAAGCTCTGCTTCCATCACTTTAGAGCTTCTCTAGTGTACTTCTCCAAACATTTCCAAACTGCACTCAAACAAGGTCCAACAGGTTGTCAATCACACTGTCAGGTACACCTAAAATAATAACCTCACTTTTTTGTCATTATGGTATCAATTTTCTGAATCAGCTTCCCAGTTGCTGCAACAAAACGCCCAACAGCCACCACTGAAAGAGGGGAGGATTATTCATCCCACAGTTTCTCGCGGGTTCAGTCCATGGTTGGCCAGCTCCACGGAAGAAACAGCACGGTGGAAGTCCTGGCCGAGGAAGGCCACTCAACCTGTGGCGGCCAAGAAGCAGAGAAGGAAGGCAGAAAACAAGACGAGAACGTGCCCTTTCAGGTCACACCTTGGGCCACCCGCCTCTAGCAGGACCCTGACTCAGCTACTGCACTCATCAATGTGTAAATCCACTAATGAGTGATGTGCCTTGATGAGCCAGTCAACTTCCAAAAGTATAAGATTTCGTGGAGTGTTTTACATCTGTATCGTAATAGTTCACTAGCACAAATGTTTATAGTTATTTCTTGTAATTAGTAAATTCCAAACTGAAGAAGTCAAATGTGAACGGCTGCCACTATTAATCGTCTCTGGGCTTTTCAGACTCTGTCCAAGTTTCTACAAAATAATTGCAAAAGGCTTTGTAGTAACATGCTTTAACTATGCAATTTGTGATATATTTTCTCTCTGGTAGCACAAATAATAAGCAGTAACTTGTATTTAATATTCCCAAGATGCACCTGTCTTGTCTTTATGATAGTCAACTTTCCTCCTATTGACCTTTTCCTACTGTATATTTTTGTTGGTCTTTTTAAAATCGCTGGTCATCTTCAATAATTAGCAGTTTAAATTCATCTTACTTCATTGTGGTTATATTTAGAATTGTAATACAATATTATGAAGCTAGTCAGTTGTATATTTTTGTTTTATCCATTGAAAACCCACTCGTGCTGTGTCAATACAAGAAGAAATTCTATGATTATGAAAATGCATGCAAAGAACTAATTGACCATATCAAAAATTCTTTCATATTGAACTTACTAACAAAACTTGAATGCACAGACACTTTCACAACTTGGTAACAGGCAGGATATTTTCTCTCATATATTTTAAATAGACAAAGGAAGGATAGACCAGGTCAGTCTTCGTTGGTAGAAATCTACACAGAAACCAGAAGTGGTTAACTTTTTTTCTCCTGTGAAAAACCTATTCATGAAATTTTTATGTTTTGTACAATGAGAAATAAAAGCATGGAGATTGTCCATTTTTGCCACAATGATCATTAAATAATACCAGGGCTAAAAGTGAACTGTGTGTGACTTTCCAAGTTAGAGCTTAATTCAGCAACAGGTATAGAGTGTGTAAGGTTTCCTTTAAAATCTAAAGGATATAATTTCAGAAATTAGGGAAAAATAGCAGATTGGTATTTACTGGAGTAGGCTCAGAAATATTGGGCATTTTTCATGATTTTTGGTGTACTAGAAATCGACAAGAGAAGGCGAAAATTCTTGAAAACTATGATTGTAAAAATATACACTAATTAAAATGAAGGAGGAGACACTGTAAACACCCTTTCTATTTATGAGACTAGATCAATTTATTCTCCAAAATACAGGCTTTCTATGATCTAAAGAAGTTCACATTTCTAGGTAAAACTAAGCTTATAAATGAAAAGTACTGTGTTAGCCAGGGTCTATGGGGACCGTGGGAAAAGGATTGGGACTTCTACTGAGAAGGAGAGTGCATATCTACTGGTCTGTTGATGGATATTTGGACGTCATTATTAGTTGTACTGCTATGAACGTGGGCATACATTTATGCCTGCTGTGCCGTGCTTTTTTTTAGCTCTTCTGTAAAAGATACCCAGAAGAAGCAAGTACTCCTTTGCCAAGCAGATTTGCGCCATTTGCAGGTAAATGGATACAATTTGAGACCATTATGTTTTGTGAAGTGAATCAGACTCGGAAGGTTGAATATTACACGGTTTCTGTAATGTGGGAAGCCCACAGTATAAATAAATTATTGAGTCAGATGCGCAGAATGTTGGGAACGGAGGGGGCCGAGGAAGCCGGCGGGAGGGCAAACACGAGGGAAGGGACCGTGAAGTCGGTGAGGCGTGTATCGTGCCAAAATCCTCAAGCTCATTATAATCATTGTGTGTTGTGTATACATACTGGAACGATGGGGAAAATAAAGCAAAAAAAAGTGAGGTTAAAAAGGAAGGAAAGAAAGTTGTAAGGGTTTAGTCCTCACGACCACGGCGCTCTGGGCAGCGGAGATAAAGCATTTTCTCTGCTGGCATCGTATATGACAGCCATCTCGGGAGACCATCTGCAAGACAGCCAGGCCAGGAAGGAGCCATTTGAGGGCACGTGCCCTTATCTCCTCGTCCAGCTGGAGACTCGGTCTTGTTACCTAAAATCCACACGCAATGAAAACTCCATCCTCACAGCTTATGGGGTGAAGGAAGGAGACGCGGATCCTGGTGGTCACGCCCAAGAGAGCTTCTGAAATTGACCACAATGAGCGAGGTTCCCTGGTCTTGAGCAGACGTGTAGCGCAGATCGAGTGGTATTTTCCGACAGAGGTAAGCATTTCACTTAATTTTTTATATTCACAGCATTTTGTTAGACCCCAAGAAGGCATGTTCTTCCATGCCAAGCACTGAGGCTCGCACAAAACTTTCTGTAGCTGTCACAAAAAATATATAGGTCACGTCGTGTAAGGAGGTCATGAGGTCTATGGTGACACCCCGGCTTCTAGGCTGCAGACTCAGTGATCCAGTCGTACAGATCCACATTGACCTACAAAGTGAGCTTTGAAAGAGAAGTGAGTCACGTCAGCACTTACTCACGCTACGGAAAACGTCTGCCTAAAAATCATATCCTGTCCCAAGTATGCACAGGATGGATTTATCCAGTTTCCTTGGTTCTGTTGCATCCGGGTTTCTTAGTACGTATTTACTTTTCTTTTTATTTTTCCCCCTTTCTGTTCTTTTCTCTTTCTTTCTTCCTTTTTTTTTTGTGTGTGTGTGAGACAGGGTCTTGCTCTGTAGCTCAGGCTGGTCCTGAGCTCACCATGGAGCCCAGGCTGGCCTCGGACTCACGGCAATCCTCCTGCCTCAGCCTCCCAGGTGTGCACCACCATACCCAGCTTTATGTAGTGCTGAGGAATGAACTCAGGGCGCGGGCTTCCTGGGCACTGAACCACTGTGCCCTTCCTACAGCCCCAGCACATATGTGCTTTTCATGTTTTCTCTCAGTGTGAAAACTCTGATCCAAGAGGTGGCGAGTCCATGATCTGGAGTTGTAATTTCTCCGCCTTCATTATTGTGCAGAGGATGGTCTTGGCAGGGAGAATGTTAGCAGGCAAAGAAAGAATGATTTAAGCCAGAATTCATGAAAGAAAAATCCTCAATATGACATTTTTTCATGAAGGACGGGCCACAGTTAATCCAGAAAGTTATCACATTGTCACAGTCGGATGTGATCTCGAATTAACCATGCGAAACTGAGAGGTCAATATTGTGGCCCAGGACACTGCTCGCGCGCACGCTGTGTGTGCTCTTTAGTTACAACTGACCAACGGAAGGAAACTGTGCGCCATGATTCATTTCAAACTAATTATACTGTTTGAAGAGGGGTACATGAAGACACAGGCTAAACTCAGCTTCGCGTGTGAGCCCTGTGGGAAGGGAAAGGGGCTGGCATCTGCCGGGGACGCAGGCGGGAGCAGGGCGCACCAGTGGACCATCCTTGGTAAGGGGGTCAGCCTGAACACTCACAGGTGCTTCTGTCTTTGCACCATGTGGGATTTCAGAATCTAAATAGCTGCTCACGTGTCTTCATGGCCTTTCTTTCCAAAATTCTTATACTCAAAAAAATTTCTATTTTGCTAGCACCTTTTAGAATAAAAGATAATACTTTGTCTAAAGAAGAAAAAATTAGAATTTATACTTAAGGCGTGTATGACAATACCAATGTCACCCATTTTGTTTCGATATATTTTTGTATGAAGGTAGATCACGCCGACATACCATATGCCCGGGAAGCTGGTCTAACGTTCTCTAGAACTGAAGAGAGCTGCGGGGTAAGGAGCAATGTCTAGGGTCATAAAGCTTCACCTAGGGAAGAAACCGGATGTGGGATGGCATCTGTACATCCCGAGGAGGACAGAGCAGGGACAGCAGCCCAGGTTTACGCTCAGGGTGGCCTGTGTCTTTAAATGAAGAGAAAGGACTTGGTCTTGGTGGAGACCGAGGCCACTCCTGATGTGTGAGCATAGCATGTGGAATTCCTCTCCTGGGACCATGTGGGTGGAGGAGTGGGGGTGGGCTCAGGGGTGTGGCACTGGCTGGTGGACAGTCACGTTCCCATGGCATCTGCATGATTAAGCACAGTACGTGTGCTGGGCAGTCGGAGTCACGCAGACAGACCCAAACCTGAGAGGAAGACGACGTCAGCTGCTTTCAGTTCCAGGAAGTCAACTGTGACATCAGAGAAGTAGCCATGACAGAGGGGTTGAAGGAATAGGACAGCAGCCGCACATGGTGGCGCACACCTATAATCTCAGCACTTGGGAAGCTGAGGCAGGAGGATTGCCATGTGTTTGAGGCCAGCCTGGGCTCCATAGCAAGTTCAGGAACAGCCTGGGCTACAGAGTGAGACTTAGTCAAAAGAAAGAAAGGAAGGAAGGAAGGAAGGAAGAAAATGCAAGAAGATAGACAGACATGGTGGATGATGCGTCTCTGAGCAATTCCAACTTAGACGCTGCCTGTTTCCCCTCACGTCTATTGGGGACAGAAACACGAGGAGTGGTGGCTCGTGTTTAGATCTTCAACTCCATTTTGAGTATTCATAATATTTCGAGACACCATGTGCATAAGTCACCTCAATTCTGTCCTGCGCCATTCAATTCCTTCTAGGGGGCTACGTGCTGCCTCCACCACCTTGGTGACGCCTGCTGGCCTGGAAAGTGGTCTGTTCAGAGGCAGCCAAGACAGCCACGGGCGCTTGGAAAGTGTCCGAGCGTGGCACGGTGACTGGACCGATTGTGTAACCTGATTCCCGGCTCTCGCTTTAGCAGCTAGATTTACTTTGACGTTTTCGTGCACGGTAACGTCATTAGTGATCAAAACGACTGACCCTTCCATCTGGCTTTTCCAGGACATCACCTCCAGTCTTCGAGAGGACCAGTGGCCGTGACATTTTGCTCTATCAGAAACACAACTGTTGACTTTCAAAGCGGGGACTCAGCCATTCCGCTGAGCTGTGTGGGCCAATGGCTCCCTCTCAAAATGAAGAAAGCAAGGGGAAGGATCGCTTTAGAAAGCTGGGAACTGTTTTGGGGGTGAGCATTTTAAAGGTTTTTATGGGGTAGCTTTACATTCCCTAAGCTTGTTCTGGGTCAGCGTCTCGGGCCACGTAATAGTCTGGATTAGCCATGGAAGCCCTTCCGTGAGAGAGTTTCTTTGCTTTTAAACAGAATGCCTATACAGTGGAAGCTTCCAGGGTTTTTGGTTTCGGCAAGCTTGCACACTGATCGGTGCCTTAACATTAACAGTCTCCCATGTTAGCAGAGCCTTGTCCCAAGTTGAGCCGCCTAACTTGGTGAAGAATTTTTCTGACAGTGACCCTTCCTTGTCCTGTAGCTGACGTGCACTTTCTCCCTCTCTAGGCCCTTCAGGTGACGTTTGCTGTGGCACTGATGGTCCTGTGGATCGTCATTGTGTCCAGTCCCTCCCGAGGAATGTCAGTAATACAGTTCCACCCCGTGTTACCCTACATCTACCTTGTGTTGGTGCCCTCCATCGTAAGTAAATTCAAGATTTGATTTATTTATTTATTTATTTTGAGACTGGGTCTCACTGTTTCCCAGGCTGGTCCTGAACTCACTGTGTGGCTCAGGTTAGCCTTAGACTCACAGCAATCCTCCTGCCTCTGCCTCCTGAGTGCTGGGATTACAGGCATGTGCCACCATGCCTAGCTTGTGTGGTGCTACGGAACCAAACTCAGCGCCTTGTGCTTGCTAGGCATTAGCGGCTATGCCATTTCTCCCAGCCCAAATTCAAGTTTTGATCTCTATTCTTTTAAACAAAAATTGTCGTAAAGGTTTGCTTTCGTGTGTCATTTATGAGCCCACCGTTTGTGTGAGAACACTGAGGAGCAGTTGGTCTCTGAAAAAGCGGGCGCGGACAGTCTCCATCCAGACTAATTCGTTGACCTCTGTTTGTGTCAGTACATGGCCGCTGGAATTCTGACAATCGTGGCTACTTGGACAGAAAGAGAGAGTGTGGTAAGTTCCCCGGGGGTTTCAAAAATCTAAGCCAGAAACAACACACACCACCCTTGACATCCACGGTGAACAGGCTCCTCGCGTCTCCCGCTGTTCCCACGAGATCTCAGCATGTTCGCCTTCTAGAACCACGGGTCGTTACCGCCTGGCTCATGGGTGACAACTTGCCAACAGTACAGAGAGGCATTTGTGTTATTTGTTAGGAATCTCAATTTTATTTCTATTTATAAAAACGCACACAAACCCCCCCCACACACACACATCCATGTAGAATGACGTCCTGGTTTCCAGCGTGTGTGAATAAAGACTCAGCTCTTTTCCTCCTTCAGTTTGCTGCGTGTGGCGTTATGTACATTGTGAGCACGATGTTTGCAGGAGTGCTGACAGTAATTCACGGCTTGGATTCATTCGGACCAACAAGGGTACTAGATACTACGTTAGTTGGAGATGTAATATCTGTAAGTATTTTCAAATCTAAGGACACAATTCCCTGGCACTGTCACATGTACAAAAAGTATCTTGCAGATTTTATTCTCGGATCAGGCAGGTAATAGAGCAGCAAATTAAAAAAAATAACAGACTGCTTAAATAAAGACCATCAGAGCCTGATCCTAAATGAATCATTCTCTCTGTGTATTAAGGCTCAGGTGTTAACTTTTGAACACATCAGGGGAGGCAAGAGTAAGCTTCTGCTTAGAGAGAAAGTGGCACCAAAGAGCTCCTGTAGCGGTTTTTATTCTCATCTTTCTTGAGGCAAAACCAGCACACCTCAGGGCTCTACTGTGCTCAGTATAGTGACAAGGGACATCCGAATTCCTGTGTAGCGTCAGCAGATTTCACCTCAACTCTCTCTGACACAGTAGACACATACGAAGAGTCACGATATGAGACACGCATAGGTTCTGTGAGATCCTAAAATCCAGGCTGCTCAGTAAGGCAGCCCCGGGAAATGCGCAGCCTTCCAAAATCTTGGCAATCTCGATTTGTATGAAGCTGTAGGAGGATGCTTGTGTGTGGATGAAGGTCTCTGCGTTATGGGGCGTTTTTTTTTTTTTTTATCTTGGAGGTGATCAGCTTAGAAAATGGAATGGAATGTCTGCTACCCCAGGGTTTGTTTATGGGGAAGGAACTCAAGGAATCTGTGCCTGTGGCCACACCGTGTGCTCACGGGTGTCTGTTTTTCCCTCCCCGTGTGGTTTGTATTGACATCACGCCACGACGCTGAAGTTTGTCCTCACGGTGTGCGAGCTCATCCTGCCGTTTGTGTGGTTTTGCTGCGGTGCAACCTTCGTCATCACCTTCGTAAGTGTCTTGGGGGTTGGAATGACCCCTTCCGCTCTGTAAGTTCCATTTATGTTTACCTAATCGATCCTGAGTACGGACCTCAGACCTTGTTTCACGCCACAAAACTCTGTGGGATCCCCTCCTCCAAACTGTTGTCTCTGAGAGTGACACGCCTAAGATTAGAGGACTAGAGAACTCGGCGTGGACCCTCACTGCAGGGAACACGTTTGGTATCACATAGACAACTAGATCTCAGGAAGCGTCTTAGAGTATGGGGCATGAGGTGAAGTCTTGTGTTCTTACCTGCCCCTTCTCCTGTTTCCTCTAAATAGAGTTTGAAACTGTGATGAAATGATCACGAACTCCCCACATACGCATCAGATTTGGACTGTGATGAGGAGACTTCCAACCCAGTCCGTGATGGGATCCGACACCTTCGTGTTTACTGCTGGCTTGGTCTACCGCACTGTCCATCACCACAGCGTCTGTGTAATAAAGCATGGCTGAGGGGCTGTCCGGAAAATGAAGCTCACTGACTTGTGGCCATTGGCTTCGCTGTGGCTTCTTCTGCTGCTCCCAGAACAGCTTGATTTGTGCACGGGAAAGAAAGCATCTAGTTTTGGGGCACACACCTGGTCACACCTGATATCCTTCTTGTCACAAATAGGTAGCCAAGCTACATTTACCAGAACAGTATGAAAATAACATAGATAACATACAAGCCTCTCAGTGATGTTTTGATTTGCATTTCTCTAATGGCTAAGGATGTTGAGCCTCTTTCCCCGTATTTACTGGCCATTTGAACTTCTTCATCTGAGAGCAGCCTATTTCTTTCACCCATTTTTCAATCAGATCTTTGATTTTAAGGGGCTTCCTTCTCTTCAGTTCCCTGTATATTCTGGTTAAGATACCACCTAACTGCAGAGAGAATGGCAAATACCAAGAACTCAGTCAGTGCTGGCAAGGCTGTGGGGAGAAAGGAGCCCTCCCGCACTGCTGGTGGGAACGTAAACTGGTACAACCACGACGGAAACCAGCAGGGAAGTTGCTCAAAAAACTGAAGATAAATATCTCCTTTGATCCAGCAATAACTCTTCTGGGAATTTTCCCAAAAGAGTTAAAAACAACATATAATGGAGATACATGTAACCCACATTCACAGCAGCACAACTAGTCATAGCTGAAGTGTGGAAGACTGACCAATGGACACGTAAATTGTGGCATTTATACACAATGGAATACTACGCAGCTATAAAGACAGATAGGCTGGAGGCTTTTGTGGGTAAATGGATTCAACTTGAGACCATCATGCTTAGTGAAGTGAGTCAAAGCAGAAGGTGAAATATGGAATGGTTTCTCTGATATGAGAAACCCAGATCACAATTATCTCAGGAACTTAACATGGAAAATAATGGGAACTGGAGGGGAGGCAGAGGGAGCGGAAGGGTCAAGAAGGGAGAAGGGGAGGGTTTGTGATTCTGCCACGAGATGTATATACACAAAATACTCAAGATCAATGTAAACTTTGTGTACTTCATTTATACATATTAATAAAATGGGAAAGAACATGCGTGTGCACTAATGGGGTAAAAATAGTGATCTCAGCCGTAAATCCCAGGATATTCAGTCAATTAATCATGAAAGAAAGACACCAAAAAGACCCAATATGGGAAAGGTTAGACGGCGCTTCCACGCATCGGCCTGCGGAGCGGGCCACCCTGCATGGGAATGTTAACACCACAGTTGGTGTGTGTATAGGCAGCCATGCCAGAGGGCATTTCCCTGACACTTTTTCCACAGAGTATAAAGTTTTGCGACATATAAATTTGTTAAGTCAGTTTGGTGTAAGCTCAGCTCAGTGAAAATTTTTCATGATAAAGGAAGCCTAACAAACGCGTGACCACTAGAGCAGCGTTGCAGAAAATACTCAATGGAACCTTAGACAGAGACAGGGAGACCAACAGTGCCAAAGACACCAGAGTAAAGGAGACGCCACAGGAGGAGAGTGAACCAACCAGAGTGTAGACCAAACAGGCGTCGTGGTGATGAGGGGATGTAGCAAATCCACCACTGCAGTAACACTAAAAGTTAGCGGTCTCAATTCGCCTACCAAAAGGCAGAGACTGAATGGTTGAAAGGAAAAAGAAACACAATTTACGGCTTTCAAGAGCCGTGCTTTACTCATGAAGAAACATATAGACTGAAAAGAAGAGAATAGAAACCTATACGCCATGGAACTGGACCTAGGAAACAGGCAGGGGTAGCAACCCTATTCTGAGACACAGCAGATTTCAAACCAAAACAGATCAGGAGAGACAAAGGTGGGCACTGGCTACTGGCTAAGGTAGCAATTCAACAGGAAGAAATGACAATTACCAATATATCTTCTCCCAACTTCAGAGCACCCAATTCTGTAAAACAAAAATTACTGGTGTGAAATGGCTCACCACTCAAAACTGTGGCTTCCTGAGCAGTATAGATAAAAAGCAAATTATTTCTGTGGGCGTCGTGTACGTTGATATCACAGAAAACCATGGGCAAGAGAGCCAGGCCAGGAAGGAGCCACCTAAGGGACACATCCTTATCTCCTCACACAGCAGGACACTAGGTCTTGCTAAGTGAAACCGGTGTGTCATGAGAACCAGTCCCCACAGTTTATACGGTGAGGAGTCCGGACGCAGACGCTGTGCTGTTTGGCTGTTTGGCGGTGGCTCCTCGAGAGAGCTCCAAAGCGTGGCGATGTTCCCTGGCCTTGACGGATGCCTGGTGAGGACTAAGTAGCCTTTCTGACAGAGGTAAGCGTTTCTCTTAATTTGTCACTCACGGCGCTTCTCAGACTGTTGGGGCAATGTTCTCCCATGCCAGACCCTAAGGCCCACACAGAGCTTTCTAGAGCTGTGCACACGCAGGGACTCTATGAGTAGATTAGTCTCCTTTGAGAGCGGAGGGCGTGTTGTCTGTGCTTGGTGCTGCTTTTATGGAATTTCTTGCTTCCAGTTTGCTGACTCACTGACGAGGGTGCGCGGAGCCGCAGAACACCACAAACTGCTCTGAGAAGGAAGCATGTCCCATCAGCACTTGCCAACAGCGTGAATACTCTGTGCCTAAAATGTGGACTCTGTCCCACGCGGGCAAAAGATGAAAGCGCTTCTTCAGAGGTCAGCAAGGTCTGGCCGTGGCGTTCCCTGGGTCCGGCTATTCCCACGCTCCCTAGTACATGTGTCATTTTCATGCTTTCTCGCAATGCGGAAACTTGGTGCAAAGAGATATAGAGACCGGGATCTGCAATTGCAATCTACTCACCTTTATTACTATGCAAAGGAAGGTCTTACCAGGCAGAGAAAGTGCTTTTCAGAAATCAAGGGAAGAAAAATATAAAATTTAAGAGCTAGTCCTGAAACTTATGATCTCCTGTGTTACATGTAAGACAATGGTGAGGAACAGGTCAGGACTGCGATGACGTCAGCGTTTCCACGTGTGCATTTTATATGTTATTTAGTTGCATGTAGCCAACGGAAGGACACAGTGTGTCACCATTCACTGCGATCTGATTATACCGCTTGCAGATGCGTACAATGAGGGCAAAGGTTAAACTCAGCTTAGCACTCGAGCTCTGTGGGGAGGGACAGGAGCAGACTGGATGGGAGGATGGAGCTGGCACCTGCCAGGGACAAGGCCAGAGGGCGGGACATCGCAGCCATCTGATGAAGGAGAATCGGCTGGATGAAACACAAGTGTGTTTGTGACCCTGGGTCCACTTGGGATTTCAGCATTTAAGTACCTGCTGATCATAGGGGTTTTTTCAAAATTCTTATTCGCACAAAAAAGTTTTCTATTCTAGTAACACCTCTTAGAAGAAGACATACTGAGTTTAAAAGTAGCAAATAAAAATATATATACATCTAATGTGCATATGAAAATACCAGTGTCACCCATTTTGTTTCGATATATTTTTGTATGAAGCTAGTTCATCAACATACCATACGCCCGGGAAGCTGGTCTAACGCCCTCTACAGCTGAAGAGAGCTGCGGGGTAAGGAGCAACGTCTAGGGTCATAAAGCTTCACCTAGGGAAGGAACCGGATGTGGGATGGCATCTGTACATCCCGAGGACAGAGCAGGGACGGAAGTAACCATGACTGGGGCGGGAGGAATAGGACAGCCAGTTAAGTTCAGTTTCCCAGCACCACATAAACTGGGCGTGGTGGCTCATGCCTGTAATCCCTGCATGGGAGAGGCTGAGGCACAAGGATTGCCTAGAGTTCAAGGCCAGCCTGGGCTACACAGTGAGTGCAGGACCAGTCTGAGACCCTGTCTTAAAAAAAAAAAAAAGAAAGAAAAAGAAAAAGATGGATGGTGGATGATGCGTCTGTGAGAAATTCAAACTCTAACGCAGCAAGCTCAGACGCTGCCTGTTTCCCCTCATGGCTGTTGGGGACAGGAGCACTAGGAGCAGTGGCTCGTGTTTAGATCTTAGCTCCACTTGGAATGTTTCTAATCATTTCCAGATACCGTGTGCATAAGCCCCTTCCGTTCCGTCCCGCGCCACTCGATTCCTGCTGGGGGCTACGTGCTGCCTCCACCGCCTTGGTGACGCCTGCTGGCCTGGAAGGTGGCCTGATCAGAGGCGGCCGAGACAGCCATGGGCGCTTGGAAAGTGTCCGAGCGTGACTGGACCAACTGTGCGACCTGATCCCCGGCTCTTTCCTTAGCAGCGAGATTTACTTTGGTATTTTCTTAACGCGGTGTTTCCAGGACGTCACACCTCCGAGAGGACCAGCGGATGTGGAATTTTGGATTATCACAAACACAGTTGTCAGCATTCAAGACAGGAGCCTAGTGGCTCCCCTGAGCTGCGTGGGCCGATGGCTCCCCGTCAAAACAAGGACAGCAGGGATATGAGACGTGTAAAAGTGGGAAGCGTTTTGGGGGTGAGTACTTGAAAGGGTTTTGTTTGTGTGTGTGTTTGTTTTCAGTGGCTGATACTCCCCTAAGTTTGCCCTGAGTCAGGTTCCTGGACCATGTCATCGTCAGGCACAGCCAGGGAAACACTCCCACGTGGGAGACATTGCTTGCTCTTAAATAAAGACAGTGCATGTATAACATGCAAATTTCCAGGGTTTTTTTTTTTTTGCAACCTACACATTAATCTATGCCTTAATATGAACTGGCTTAACCCCCTAACTTGGCAAAGTAACCATTGCCAACAGTGACCCTTCCCCCTCCTGCAGCTGAAGCGCACTTCCTCCCTCTCCAGGCCCTGCAGGTGGCATTTGCCATGGTGCTGATGGTCCTGTGGATCGTCATTGTGTCCAGTCCCTCCCAAGATCTGTCAGTGATCCAATTCCACCCGGTGTTTCCCTACATCTACCTCTTGGTACCAGCTATTGTAAGTGAATTCAGTTTTTGACCTCTATTGCTTTTAACATGAACGTGGTCTTAGAGGTTTGTTTTCATGTATTATTTATGAACCAGTGTCTGAGGAGTATTGAGAAGCAGGTGGTCTCAGAAAGAATAGATGCGGATGATTTCTGTCCAGGCTAACTCATTTACCTCCGTCTGTACGCAGTACATCGCCACCGGGATTCTGACGATTGTGGCTACTTGGACAGAAAAAGACAGTGTGGTGAGTTCCCCTGGGGTTTCTGGATCAGTCCAGAAACAGCACGCAGCACCCCTGACGTCCAGAGTGAGCAGCCTCCCCAGGTGTCCCACAGCTCTCACGAGATCCCGCCCAGCTCCCTTCCCACAACCACGGGTCGTTTGAGCCTGGATCACAACGTGCCAACAGTACCCAGAAGTGTTTGCATTACTTTTTTAGAAATTTCAATTAAATTTATACTTTAATACAGTACATACACACACATACATGCTGGTAGAACAGCTCTGGGCTCCTGCGCTGTGTGTAAGGACTCAATTTTCTTTTTCTCCCTCAGTTTTCTGCCTATGGAGTCATGTTCATTGTGAGCGCGGTGTTTGCGGGAGCGTTCACAATAATCCACGGATTGGACTCATTCGGACCTGTAGGGGTGCCGGTGATCTTACCCGGGGACATAACTTCTGTGAGTGTGTCGGATGCAAGGCTGTAATTTCCTGGCTTTTATGCACCTACTTAAGTATCCTGCAGATTTTATCCTCAGCTCAGACAGGTAACAGAGCAGGAAGTTAAAAATAACAAACCACTTAAATAAAGACAGTCAGAGCCTGACCCTAAACAAAGAGATTGCTCTGCGCAGTAAGGCACGGGCGCTCAGGTTTGCACACGACACACAAGGGGAGATCAGACCTCCGTTTAGAAATGAAAAAAATGACACCAAAGGATTCGCGGAGCGATTGTTATTCTCATAACCCCTGAGCCTCTGCCTCGTTCAGAACAGTGACAGGGAGCATCCAGATTCCTGCGTGGCATCACCACGCTCCACCCCAACTCGCCCTGCTGCCCTAGATGCAAATGTAAGAGATGCACGGGTTCTACAGGGTTCTAGAGGTCCTAGAGGGTTCTGGAAGGTCCTAGAGGGTTCTGAAGTGCCGTCTCTCCCGGGAGGCAGGCTTGGGAAGTGCACAGCCCTCCGTGAACTTGGTTACATCGATTTGTAAGATGACGCAGTTGGGAGGGTGAAAGTCTGTGTGTTACGGGGCTTGTTTTATGTTAGAAATGATCCGCCCGGAAAATGGAATGGAATGTTTGCCACCATGAGGTTTGTCCATGAGGAAGGAAGGAGAGGAAGTTGTGCCTGTGGCCAAAACGACCTCCTCACAGGTGTGCCATTTCTCTCCCCCATGCGGCTCGTGCCGACACCGCCCTGTGCTGGTGTAGTTCGTCCTCACGGTGTGTGAGCTCATCCTGCCATTTGTGTGGTTTTGCTGCGGTGCAACCTGCGTCATGACCTTCGTAAGTGTCTGGGAGGGTTGGAACGACCCCTTCCGCTCTGTCAGTTCCATTCGTGTTTACCCAGTCGATCCTGAGTACGTACCTCAGGCCTCGCCTCACACCACGAAACTCTGTGAGGATCCCCTCCTCCAAACTGTTGTCCCTGAGAGGTAAACACGTAAGAGTGGAGGGCTAGAGAGCTACGTGTGGAGCTTCACGGAAGAGGACACATTTTGGTATCAATCATATAGACAACTAGATCTCAGAAAGAGAGTTTTAGGGCATGAGGTGACCTCGAGAGCAAGGAACTGAAATCTTATGTTCTCACCTGCTGTTTTTCCTGTTCCCTGAACAGAGGATTAAGCTACGAATAAATGGTCATGATGTCATCATACCTACACCGCATCTGCACCGTCATGGGATGGGCTATCCTGTTTGCGCTGAACAGAGAGTTCTGGGCTACTGAACAGTCCATCGCAACAGCACCTGTGTAATAAATAACGGCTGAAGGGCTTTCGGGAAAATAAAGGTCATTGATTTGTGGACATTGGCTTCATTGTGGCTTCCTCTGCTGCTCCCCAAAATAGCTTGATTTGTGCATGGGAAATGAAGCATCTAATTTTCCTGCACACATCTGGTCACATCTGCTCTCCTTCTTGTCATAAATAAGTATCCAAGCTACATGTACCAGAACGGTGTAAAAATGACTTAGATAACGTAAAAAGGCATGTGCTCCAATAAGATAAAGATAGCAATCTGAGTGAGAAATTTGCACAGTTAGTCAATCAATCATAAAGCAAGGGCACCAAGAAAACTCAGTCCAGGAAAGTATTTTTCATGATGATCCTGGGGAGGGGTCACCTGCACGGGAGTCTTACCGCTGCGGTTGGAGTGTGTGTGGACAGCCACACCAGCAGGTGTTTTCTGGCACTTTCTTCACAGAGTCAAAATGTCTATAATACATACATTTGTTAGATCAATTTAATGTAAAAAAAAACAATAATCCATGCATATGTGGAAATGTCATGCTACCACATTAATATACAAAACTTCCATTTTCAGGATGAAGTAAAAATTAATTCAATAAAACAACTAGTCTTTAACATCTGACGTTAGCTGGGCAGGGAGCTCTTTATTTTGTAACAAATGGGTCACAATCATGGTCTTCCCACATTATATTCTTTAGGAATGACCCAGGACGACTGTGTCGACGGGAACTTACGGACAGGAAATGGGCCGTGTTTCTGCACACCAGTTCTTTTTTGCAACGTCAACTCCCCTGGGTGGTCCCTCTCGTTCCTTTCCTGACATAGGCTGAAGCTGCCGCGTGGCATGAGGCATAGTTTTCCTCTGTCCCAACATCTTCAGACACAGTCTACTTGCCACCCCAAGTCAGGACGTGCAAGTGCCTCTGACAAATGTCACTCAGGGATCTCGGGAGCCTCTCACAGGGAACTCACTGGAGTCCTGTCCTACACCATCTACAGCAGCATGGAGACCCGAAAATTCATGGAGTGTTCATAACTTATGAAAGGTTATGGCTATAATTTGTAGCGTTTTAGTCAATGATGACATATTCAACACCTCATAGATACTTGTTTAAGAGATGTTGGAATAATTATAACAAAAATTAAACATTCAACTCACATCCTAAGAAATAAAGTTTCCTTTTTTTCCAGAAAGTAACCTCTACAATAATATGAATGAACTCTAAGTTTCAAGTTTTGTACCACAAAATTTTACTGACCTATACTGAATTGCTGAATTTCAGATATAATGTTAGATGCAAAGCAGATGAAGTTGATACATGTATATATGGGAAGTCTTGAAACACGGGTTTTGAAGAGTCTGTCGAGAATATGCCCCTGGATTCTGAAGAATAAATATGCTGTTGATCTTGTAGGATGAGAATAATAATTTGCCAAAAATGACAGTAAGCTTTTCTTAAATAGAGGGATCTAGCTGAGCCATCGCAGTGAAGAGAACAGCAAAATACGGAATTACTGAGGTTTAGAGTTTAATTACTGTTGTTATAATACTCAATGCTGGCATACTACCAATAGTATGGTAACAGAATGTTAACTAGCTACAGTACCAAACAGAAACCTTGCCGATTAAAAAATTATGATGTGGGCTGCCAGTGACTATCATTATTCCAGTCAATAAAACACCTGGAAGAGATTTATTCCTGCTATAATTTTGAACATATGCACAATAATGAAGTTACTCTCTGAATTTTCACCAGTTCTTTTCTACTTGTGACGCATAGGGAGCAGCATTGCAAGGAAATGGCAACTTCTGAAGGAAGAAAAGAAAAGAATTTACTGATCTATGTAAAAACCAGAAGAGTTAGACGCCATTGGGTCCTCAACAAAATGAAATCTAAGTATGATGAAATCACAATGCTATTATAACAGGAATAAAATTTTAAGTGAATTTTAACCTGAAAGTTTCCAAGGCTGGAACTAATGCCCACCTCGCCCAAGGTCAAGGAGGAGGGGCTTATTTTGCTCACGTTTCTCAGTGGGTTCAGTCCCTGGTTGTCTGGCTCTGGGGCAGTACGGGTGTGGTGGAGGCAGTTTCTGGACTGATGGAGGCCAGGGTGCTGAGTGGGACGAGAGGAGCCAGGGGCAAGAGGGAACTCTTTCAGGTCACATCCCCTGGACCCATTGTCCACCAGGCCCCCCTCCCACCAGCACATTAGCTCTGAGCTCACCATTGTCTGATGCCACCCATGAGTATAGTATAGTGCTCACGGGATCTAAACACTTTCCCAACACTCCTGTCCTTCCCCTCCAGACTCCTATCCAATCTCATCATCTAGAAAGCATTCCGTCCATCTCTAAGTATCCCCAAAGTCTTGGCGGTTTCGGCACTGCCCAAAATTCCAAGACTAAGGTCTCCATGACAACTTCTGCTAGTCCCTGTAAAAATCAAAAAGAATGTTGAACATCTCTAACATACAGTGGCACAAGGCAAACTTCTCTGTTCCAAAATAGAGAGAAATGGATTGTGTATTTTAAAAAAGCTATTGCTGCACACATGTATAAAAATAGCATGTTAACACATTAATATATAAAACATTTTTTATTAATATATAAAACATTTTTTCTGGATGAGGTGAATAATAATTTATCTTAAAAAATTAAAAACAGCTGGCCTTCAACATCTGGCCTTAGAGTAGGCAGAGAATTCTTTATGTTTTAATATATGGCCCTTAATCATGGTCTTTTCACATCAGATCCTCTAAGAATGACCCACGGTGCGTATCATGGGTGCTTATTTACAAACAGGAAATGCTCAGTTCTTTCCACACCAGTTCCTTCTTCACAGCAACAACTCTTCTGGGTGGTCCTATCATTCCTTCCCTGTGGATCCCTTGGGGACGGTGGGACCCTGACTAGGCCTGGCATGATGGCAGGTAGCAGTGGCTCATGCCCCAACAATCTCATTTCTCGAGATGAGACTGGCAGGTGTGGGCCACGCCCTCTTACCTCAGACCCAGGACGGGCCACAGCTCAGGTTTCATTGTACCCAAATTCCTAATTTCCCCTGCTACCAGACCCTTACCAGAAATCACATGGTCAGGTTTCCAAAGACCTGCCATGCAAATTAGGCTACTTTCAGACTCCAAATTCCTCCAATCAGTGAATGACCCTTGCCCTGTTACCCTGGCTGACCCGCCTCCCTTAAACTGCTTATAAGCCCGGCCCTCACCTTCAATAAACGAACTGGTAACACTGATTCAGCCTCCCGGGTGTGATTCTGTCATACTCAGCATTGCAGAAAATACTCAAAGGAATCTTAGACAGAGAAAGAAGACCAATAGCACGAAAACCCTACCAGAGCGTAAACAACAGAAAGGGGAGAGTGAACTAGCAGGAGGGTAGGCCAAGAAATTATCACTTAAACGTCACAACAATGGAAGAATGTAGCAAAAATACTTAACGTTAATGGTCTCAACGCACCTACCAAAAGGCACCGATGGGCAGACTGGATCAAAGGACAAAACCCCACAATTGGCTATTTGCAAGAGGCATACTTTACTCCCAAGGAAACACACAGACTGAAAATAAAAGGCTAGAATTCAATAACCCGTTAAACTGCAGCCAGAGAACAAGGAGGTTGTAGCTACATCATTCTCAGACACAACAGATTTCAAACCAAAACAGATGAGGAGAGACAAAGATGGACACTACGTACTGGTTAAGGGAACAATGCAACAGGGAGAAATCCCAATTATCAATATGTATGCCCCCAGCTCTGGGTTGCCTAATTATGTAAAACAAAAATCACTGTACCTGAAAGGCTGTGTAGTCCTGATACGACTATACTAGCGGACTTTAGTACGCCACTCTCACAGATACACAGGTCAGCTAGACATAAAAACAACAGAGAAATACTATAGTTAAAGAACACTATGGAAAGCTTTGACTTAAAGTATATCTACAGAACGTTCCATCCAACATCAACAGCAGCACATGGAACATTTTCTAAAGTAGGCCATTTTTGTAGGCCATAAGAAATGTGTAAATAAGTACAAAGGAATTGAAATAATTCTTTGCTTACTCTCAGATCATAGTGGAATAAAACTAGAAATCAATAGCAAAAGAAACAGCAGAAACTATGCAAATACATGGAGATTAAATAACATACTACTGAAAAAACAATGAGTCACAGAAGAAATCAAAAGCTTCCTAGAATTAAATGATGAAGCAATAAAAATCACACCAGAACCTACGTGACACATGGAAAACCTTTCTAGGAGGGAGATTCATAGCCGTAATGCACACATCAAAATAACAGCGCAATCTCAAATAAACAATTTAATGATACACCTCGAGGCCTTAGAGTAACAAAAACAACCTGACTCTGAATCAAAAGTAAGAGAAGAAATTATAATGATTACAGCAGAAATCGACAAAATTGAAGCTAAAAATTCAAAATAACAATGAATCAAAGAACTGGTTCTTTGAAGGAATAAACAGGATTGATAAGCCTTTAAAAACTAACCAAAAGAAAAGAAAAAAAACATGTATCAATACAATTAGAAATAAAAACGGTGAAATCACAATGGGCACTGCTGAAATTCAGGAATTATAAAGAACTGTTTAGAACACTTACTAACAAATCTTGGGGCACCGTGTCCAGAACGCAGGATGAGGTGTGAGGAGA